>OY759264.1:6237158-6279658 GCA_963662155.1 Lamellibrachia columna | reverse complement strand
GATCACAGCTAAACCGGGAGGTAGTAGTGAATTTAGAAACCGATATTACCAGCTGTGTAAGGCGCGCTGAGTCCACGACAGGTTTTTTTCATTTCCCTGTGTGGGATCTTTTACTTTCCATGGGATATACACAGTGGGATGAACGAAACTACCCAAATTTCGAAACGGCAGCAGGTGTACTTGAACTCCGGACCCTTCGACTGACAGTACGAAGCGCTCCCACACAACTACCGTTCCCAACTTTTAGATATCATATTGCAGGCTAAACAAGCGAGGTCCAGCATTAGTGACAAAACGTCGCCAGAATAACGATGCAAATTATTCAGTAACCACACAATGAGAACTGCTTGGAGGGTATCGACAATCGACGCGCTTGACAGGAGCAAATTCCACGAAAACCGTGACATCCGGTCCGGACCAAAGGACACCATTGTGCAAGCGGACATCGATATTGCAACGCAGTTCACCGCCGTTTACTGAACTATGAGACGGTATTCTAGAAACAATTACAAATTTCCAACACACGTCGTCGGTAAATAGGGCAGTAAAACTGTCCCCTGCTGCAACTTGTGGAATATATAACACTATTATTATCCGATGTCGTACATAATGACGAATTGTTTCCTGTAGATTTAGGAATATGGAGCTGGATGTTGCACCCATTGTTTCCTGTAGATTTAGGAATATGGAGCTGGATGTTTCACCCATTGTTTCCTGTAGATTTGGGAACATGGAGCTGGATGTTGCACCCATTGTTTCCTGTAGATTTAGGAACATGGAACTGGATGTTGCACCCATTGTCTCCTGTAGATTTAGGAACATGGAGCTGGATGTTGCACCCATTGTTTCCTGTAGATTTGGGAACATGGAGCTGGATGTTGCACCCATTGTTTCCTGTAGATTTAGGAACATGGAACTGGATGTTGCACCCATTGTCTCCTGTAGATTTAGGAATATGGAGCTGGATGTTGCACCCATTGTTTCCTGTAGATTTGGGAACATGGAGCTGGATGTTGCACCCATTGTTTCCTGTAGATTTAGGAACATGGAGCTGGATGTTGCATCCAATGTTTCCTGTAGATTTAGGAATATGGAGCTGGATGTTGCACCCATTGTTTCCTGTAGATTTGGGAACATGGAGCTGGATGTTGCACCCATTGTTTCCTGTAGATTTCGGAACATGGAGCTGGATGTTGCACCCATTGTTTCCTGTAGATTTAGGAACATGGAGCTGGATGTTGCACCCATTGTTTCCTCTAGATTTAGGAACATGGAGCTGGATGTTGCACCCATTGTTTCCTGTAGATTTAGGAACATGGAACTGGATGTTGCACCCATTGTTTCCTGTAGATTTAGGAACATGGAACTGGATGTTGCACCCATTGTTTCCTGTAGATTTGGGAACATGGAGCTGGATGTTGCACCCATTGTTTCCTGTAGATTTAGGAACATGGAGCTGGATGTTGCACCCATTGTTTCCTGTAGATTTAGGAACATGGAACTGGATGTTGCACCCATTGTTTCCTGTAGATTTGGGAGCATGGAGCTGGATGTTGCACCCATTGTTTCCTGTAGATTTGGGAACATGGAGCTGCATGTTGCACCCATTGTTTCCTGTAGATTTAGGAATATGGAGCTGGATGTTGCACCCATTGTTTCCTGTAGATTTGGGAATATGGAGCTGGATGTTGCACCCATTGTTTCCTGTAGATTTGGGAACATGGAGCTGGATGTTGCACCCAATGTTTCCTGTAGATTTGGGAACATGGAGCTGCATGTTGCACCCATTGTTTCCTGTAGATTTAGGAACATGGAGCTGGATGTTGCACCCATTGCTTCCTGTAGATTTAGGAACGTGGAGCTGAATGTTGCACCCATTGTTTCCTCTAGATTTAGGAACATGGAGCTGGATGTTGCACCCATTGCTTCCTGTAGATTTAGGAATATGGAGCTGGATGTTGCACCCATTGTTTCCTGTAGATTTAGGAACATGGAGCTGGATGTTGCACCCATTGTTTCCTGTAGATTTAGGAATATGGAGCTGGATGTTGCACCCATTGTTTCCTGTAGATTTGGGAACATGGAGCTGGATGTTGCACCCATTATTTCCTGTAGATTTGGGAACATGGAGCTGCATGTTGCACCCATTGTTTCCTGTAGATTTGGGAACATGGAGCTGCATGTTGAACCCATTGTTTCCTGTAGATTTAGGAATATGGAGCTGGATGTTGCACCCATTGTTTCCTGTAGATTTGCGAACATGGAGCTGGATGTTGCACCCATTGTTTCCTGTAGATTTGGGAACATGGAGCTGCATGTTGCACCCATTGTTTCCTGTAGATTTAGGAATATGGAGCTGGATGTTGCACCCATTGTTTCCTGTAGATTTGGGAACATGGAGCTGGATGTTGCACCCATTGCTTCCTGTAGATTTAGGAACATGGAGTTGAATGTTGCACCCATTGTTTCCTCTAGATTTAGGAACATGGAGCTGGATGTTGCACCCATTGCTTCATGTAGATTTAGGAACATGGAGCTGAATGTTGCACCCATTGTTTCCTCTAGATTTAGGAACATGCAGCTGGATGTTGCACGCATTGTTTCCTGTAGATTTGGGAACATGGAGCTGGATGTTGCACCCATTGTTTCCTGTAGATTTAGGAATATGGAGCTGGATGTTGCACCCATTGTTTCCTGTAGATTTGGGAACATGGAGCTGGATGTTGCACACATTGCTTCATGTAGATTTAGGAATATGGAGCTGGATGTTGCACCCATTGTTTCCTGTAGATTTGGGAACATGGAGCTGGATGTTGCACCCATTGTTTCCTGTAGATTTAGGAATATGGAGCTGCATGTTGCACCCATTGTTTCCTGTAGATTTAGGAACATGGAGCTGGATGTTGCACCCATTGTTTCCTGTAGATTTAGGAATATGGAGCTGGATGTTGCACCCATTGTTTCCTGTAGATTTAGGAACATGGAGCTTGATGTTGCACCCATTGTTTCCTGTAGATTTGGGAACATGGAGCTGGATGTTGCACCCATTATTTCCTGTAGATTTGGGAACATGGAGCTGCATGTTGCACCCATTGTTTCCTGTAGATTTGGGAACATGGAGCTGCATGTTGAACCCATTGTTTCCTGTAGATTTAGGAATATGGAGCTGGATGTTGCACCCATTGTTTCCTGTAGATTTAGGAACATGGAGCTGGATGTTGCACCCATTGTTTCCTGTAGATTTGCGAACATGGAGCTGGATGTTGCACCCATTGTTTCCTGTAGATTTGGGAACATGGAGCTGCATGTTGCACCCATTGTTTCCTGTAGATTTAGGAATATGGAGCTGGATGTTGCACCCATTGTTTCCTGTAGATTTGGGAACATGGAGCTGGATGTTGCACCCATTGCTTCCTGTAGATTTAGGAACATGGAGTTGAATGTTGCACCCATTGTTTCCTCTAGATTTAGGAACATGGAGCTGGATGTTGCACCCATTGCTTCATGTAGATTTAGGAACATGGAGCTGAATGTTGCACCCATTGTTTCCTCTAGATTTAGGAACATGCAGCTGGATGTTGCACGCATTGTTTCCTGTAGATTTGGGAACATGGAGCTGGATGTTTTGCACCCATTGTTTCCTGTAGATTTAGGAATATGGAGCTGGATGTTGCACCCATTGTTTCCTGTAGATTTGGGAACATGGAGCTGGATGTTGCACACATTGCTTCATGTAGATTTAGGAATATGGAGCTGGATGTTGCACCCATTGTTTCCTGTAGATTTGGGAACATGGAGCTGGATGTTGCACCCATTGTTTCCTGTAGATTTAGGAATATGGAGCTGCATGTTGCACCCATTGTTTCCTGTAGATTTAGGAACATGGAGCTGGATGTTGCACCCATTGTTTCCTGTAGATTTAGGAATATGGAGCTGGATGTTGCACCCATTGTTTCCTGTAGATTTAGGAACATGGAGCTTGATGTTGCACCCATTGTTTCCTGTAGATTTGGGAACATGGAGCTGGATGTTGCACCCATTGTTTCCTGTAGATTTGGGAACATGGAGCTGGATGTTGCACCCATTGTTTCCTGTAGATTTGGGAACATGGAGCTGGATGTTGCACCCATTGTTTCCTGTAGATTTGGGAACATGGAGCTGGATGTTGCACCCATTGTTTCCTGTAGATTTGGGAACAAGGAGCTGGATGTTGTACCGATTGTTTCCTCTAGATTTGGGAACATGGAACTGGATGTTGCACCCATTGTATCCTGTAGATTTGGGAATATGGAGCTGGATGTTGCACCCATTGTCTCCTATAGATTTGGGAACAAGGAGCTGGATGTTGCACCCATTGTCTCCTATAGATTTGGGAACATGGAGCTGGATGTTGCACCCATTGTATCCTGTAGATTTGGGAATATGGAGCTGGATGTTGCACCCATTGTTTCCTATAGATTTGGGAACAAGGAGCTGGATGTTGCACCCATTGTCTCCTATAGATTTGGGAACATGGAGCTGGATGTTGCACCCATTGTATACTGTAGATTTGGGAATATGGAGCTGGATGTTGCACCCATTGTTTCCTCTAGATTTGGGAACAAGCAGCTGGATGTTGCACCCATTGTTTCCTATAGATTTGGGAACATGGAGCTGGATGTTACACCAATTGTTTCCTCTAGATTTGGGAATATGGAGCTGGATGTTGCACCCATTGTTTCCTATAGATTTGGGAACAAGGAGCTGGATGTTGCACCCATTGTTTCCTATAGATTTGGGAATATGGAACTGGTTGTTACACCCATTGTTTCCTCTAGATTTATGAACATGGAGCTGGATGTTGACCCATTGTTTCCTCTAGATTTAGGAACAAGGAGCTGGATGTTGACCCATTGTTTCCTCTAGATTTAGGAACATGGAGCTGGATGTTGCACCCATTGTTTCCTGTAGATTTAGGAACATGGAGCTGGATGTTGCACCCATTGTTTCCTTTAGATTTAGGAACATGGAGCTGGATGTTGCACCCATTGTTTCCTCTAGATTTAGGAACATGGAGCTGGATGTTGCACCCATTGTTTCCTGTAGATTTGGGAACATGGAGCTGGATGTTGCACCCATTGTTTCCTGTAGATTTAGGAACATGAAGCTGGATGTTGCACCCATTGTTTCCTGTAGATTTGGGAACATGGAGCTGGATGTTGCACCCATTGTTTCCTGTAGATTTAGGAAGATGGAGCTGGATGTTACACCCATTGTTTCCTGTAGATTTGGGAACATGGAGCTGGATGTTGCACCCATTGTTTCCTGTAGATTTAGGAACATGGAACTGGATGTTGCACCCATTGTTTCCTGTAGATTTGGGAACATGGAGCTGGATGTTGCACCCATTGTTTCCTGTAGATTTAGGAACATGGAGCTGGATGTTGCACCCATTGTTTCCTGTAGATTTGGGAACATGCAGCTGGATGTTGCATCCATTGTTTCCTGTAGATTTGGGAACATGGAGCTGCATGTTGCACCCATTGTTTCCTGTAGATTTAGGAACATGGAGCTGGATGTTGCACCCATTGTTTCCTATAGATTTGGGAACAAGGAGCTGCATGTTGCACCCATTGTTTCCTGTAGATTTAGGAACATGGAGCTGGATGTTGCACTCATTGTTTCCTGTAGATTTGGGAACATGGAGCTGGATGTTGCACCCATTGTTTCCTGTAGATTTGGGAACATGGAGCTGGATGTTGCACCCATTGTTTCCTGTAGATTTAGGAACATGGAACTGGATGTTGCACCCATTGTTTCCTGTAGATTTAGGAATATGGAGCTGGATGTTGCACCCATTGTTTCCTGTAGATTTGGGAACATGGAGCTGGATGTTGCACCCATTGTTTCCTGTAGATTTAGGAACATGGAGCTGGATGTTGCATCCAATGTTTCCTGTAGATTTAGGAACATGGAGCTGGATGTTGCATCCAATGTTTCCTGTAGATTTAGGAAAATGGAGCTGGATGTTGCACCCATTGTTTCCTGTAGATTTGGGAACATGGAGCTGGATGTTGCACCCATTGTTTCCTGTAGATTTGGGAACATGGAGCTGCATGTTGCACCCATTGTTTCCTGTAGATTTAGGAATATGGAGCTGGATGTTGCACCCATTGTTTCCTGTAGATTTGGGAACATGGAGCTGGATGTTGCACCCATTGCTTCCTGTAGATTTAGGAACATGGAGCTGAATGTTGCACCCATTGTTTCCTCTAGATTTAGGAACATGGAGCTGGATGTTGCACCCATTGTTTCCTTTAGATTTAGGAATATGGAGCTGAATGTTGCACCCATTGCTTCCTGTAGATTTAGGAACATGGAGCTGGATGTTGCACCCATTGTTTCCTGTAGATTTAGGAACATGGATCTGGATGTTGCACCCATTGCTTCCTGTAGATTTAGGAACATGGAGCTGGATGTTGCACCCATTGTTTCCTGTAGATTTGGGAACATGGAGCTGGATGTTGCACCCATTGTTTCCTGTAGATTTGGGAACATGGAGCTGCATGTTGCACCCATTGTTTCCTGTAGATTTGGGAACATGGAGCTGCATGTTGCACCCATTGTTTCCTGTAGATTTAGGAATATGGAGCTGGATGTTGCACCCATTGTTTCCTGTAGATTTGTGAACATGGAGCTGGATGTTGCACCCATTGTTTCCTGTAGATTTAAGAACATGGAACTGGATGTTGCACCCATTGTTTCCTGTAGATTTAGGAATATGGAGCTGGATGTTGCACCCATTGTTTCCTGTAGATTTGTGAACATGGAGCTGGATGTTGCACCCATTGTTTCCTGTAGATTTGTGAACATGGAGCTGGATGTTGCACCCATTGTTTCCTGTAGATTTAGGAATATGGAGCTGGATGTTGCACCCATTGTTTCCTGTAGATTTAGGAATATGGAGCTGGATGTTGCACCCATTGTTTCCTGTAGATTTGGGAACATGGTGCTGGATGTTGCACCCATTGTTTCCTGTAGATTTGGGAACAAGGAGCTGGATGTTTCACCCATTGTTTCACGTAGATTTGGGAACATGGAGCTGGATGTTGCACCCATTGTTTCCTGTAGATTTGGGAACAAGGAGCTGGATGTTGCACCCATTGTTTCCTGTAGATTTAGGAACATGGAACTGGATGTTGCACCCATTGTTTCCTGTAGATTTAGGAACATGGAGCTGGATGTTGCACCCATTGTTTCCTGTAGATTTAGGAACATGGAGGTGGATGTTGCACCCATTGTTTCCTGTAGATTTAGGAATATGGAGCTGGATGTTGCACCCATTGTTTCCTGTAGATTTAGGAACATGGAGCTGGATGTTGCACCCATTGTTTCCTGTAGATTTAGGAACATGTAGCTGGATGTTGCACCCATTGTTTCCTGTAGATTTAGGAACATGGAGCTGGATGTTGCAACCCTTGTTTCCTGTAGATTTGGGAACATGGAGCTGGATGTTGCACCCATTGTTTCCTGTAGATTTAGGAACATGGAGCTGAATGTTGCACCCATTGTTTCCTGTAGATTTAGGTACATGGAGCGGGATGTTGCACCCATTGTTTCCTCTAGATTTAGGAAAATGGAGCTGGATGTTGCACCCATTGTTTCCTGTAGATTTAGGAACATGGAGCTGGATGTTGCAACCCTTGTTTCCTGTAGATTTGGGAACATGGAGCTGGATGTTGCGCCCATTGTTTCCTGTAGATTTAGGAACATGGAGCTGAATGTTGCACCCATTGTTTCCTGTAGATTTAGGTACATGGAGCGGGATGTTGCACCCATTGTTTCCTGTAGATTGAGGAACATGGAGCTGGATGTTGCACCCATTGTTTCCTGTAGATTTGGGAACATGGAAATGGATGTTGCACCCATTGCTTCATGTAGATTTAGGAACATGGAGCTGGATGTTGCACCCATTGTTTCCTGTAGATTTAGGAACATGGAGCTGGATGTTGCAACCCTTGTTTCCTGTAGATTTGGGAACATGGAGCTGGATGTTGCATCCATTGTTTCCTGTAGATTTAGGAACATGGAGCTGAATGTTGCACCCATTGTTTCCTGTAGATTTAGGTACATGGAGCGGGATGTTGCACCCATTGTTTCCTCTAGATTTAGGAACAAGGAGCTGGATGTTGCACCCATTGTTTCCTGTAGATTTAGGAACATGGAGCTGGATGTTGCACCCATTGTTTCCTGTAGATTTAGGAACATGGAGCTGGATGTTGCACCCATTGTTTCCTATAGATTTGGGAACAAGGAGCTGGATGTTGCACCCATTGTTTCCTATAGATTTGGGAACATGGAGCTGGATGTTGCACCCATTGTTTCCTCTAGATTTGGGAACATGGAGCTGGATGTTGCACCCATTGTTTCCTATAGATTTGGGAACAAGGAGCTGGATGTTGCACCCATTCTTTCCTATAGATTTGGGAACATGGAGCTGGATGTTGCACCCATTGTATCCTGTAGATTTGGGAAGATGGAGCTGGATGTTGCACCCATTGTTTCCTCTAGATTTGGGAAAAAGCAGCTGGATGTTGCACCCATTGTTTCCTATAGATTTGGGAACATGGAGCTGGATGTTGCACCCATTGTTTCCTATAGATTTGGGAACATGGAACTGGGTGTTACACCCATTGTTTCCTCTAGATTTATGAACATGGAGCTGGATGTTGACCCATTGTTTCCTCTAGATTTAGGAACAAGGAGCTGGATGTTGCACCCATTGTTTCCTGTAGATTTGGGAACATGGAGCTGGATGTTGCACCCATTGTTTCCTGTAGATTTGGGAACATGGAGCTGCATGTTGCACCCATTGTTTCCTGTAGATTTGGGAACATGGAGCTGGATGTTGCACCCATTGTTTCCTGTAGATTTGTGAACATGGAGCTGGATGTTGCACCCATTGTTTCCTGTAGATTTATGAACATGGAACTGGATGTTGCACCCATTGTTTCCTGTAGATTTAGGAATATGGAGCTGGATGTTGCACCCATTGTTTCCTGTAGATTTGTGAACATGGAGCTGGATGTTGCACCCATTGTTTCCTGTAGATTTGTGAACATGGAGCTGGATGTTGCACCCATTGTTTCCTGAAGATTTAGGAATATGGAGCTGGATGTTGCACCCATTGTTTCCTGTAGATTTAGGAATATGGAGCTGGATGTTGCACCCATTGTTTCCTGTAGATTTGGGAACATGGTGCTGGTTGTTGCACCCATTGTTTCCTGTAGATTTGGGAACATGGAGCTGGATGTTGCACCCATTGTTTCACGTAGATTTAGGAACATGGAACTGGATGTTGCACCCATTGTTTCCTGTAGATTTAGGAACATGGAGCTGGATGTTGCACCCATTGTTTCCTGTAGATTTAGGAACATGGAGCTGGATGTTGCACCCATTGTTTCCTCTAGATTTAGGAACATGGAGCTGGATGTTGCACCCATTGTTTCCTTTAGATTTAGGAATATGGAGCTGAATGTTGCACCCATTGCTTCCTGTAGATTTAGGAACATGGAGCTGGATGTTGCACCCATTGTTTCCTGTAGATTTAGGAACATGGATCTGGATGTTGCACCCATTGCTTCCTGTAGATTTAGGAACATGGAGCTGGATGTTGCACCCATTGTTTCCTGTAGATTTGGGAACATGGAGCTGGATGTTGCACCCATTGTTTCCTGTAGATTTGGGAACATGGAGCTGCATGTTGCACCCATTGTTTCCTGTAGATTTGGGAACATGGAGCTGCATGTTGCACCCATTGTTTCCTGTAGATTTAGGAATATGGAGCTGGATGTTGCACCCATTGTTTCCTGTAGATTTGTGAACATGGAGCTGGATGTTGCACCCATTGTTTCCTGTAGATTTAGGAACATGGAACTGGATGTTGCACCCATTGTTTCCTGTAGATTTAGGAATATGGAGCTGGATATTGCACCCATTGTTTCCTGTAGATTTGTGAACATGGAGCAGGATGTTGCACCCATTGTTTCCTGTAGATTTGTGAACATGGAGCTGGATGTTGCACCCATTGTTTCCTGTAGATTTAGGAATATGGAGCTGGATGTTGCACCCATTGTTTCCTGTAGATTTAGGAATATGGAGCTGGATGTTGCACCCATTGTTTCCTGTAGATTTGGGAACATGGTGCTGGATGTTGCACCCATTGTTTCCTGTAGATTTGGGAACATGGAGCTGGATGTTGCACCCATTGTTTCACGTAGATTTGGGAACATGGAGCTGGATGTTGCACCCATTGTTTCCTGTAGATTTGGGAACAAGGAGCTGGATGTTGCACCCATTGTTTCCTGTAGATTTGGGAACATGGAACTGGATGTTGCACCCATTGTATCCTGTAGATTTGGGAACATGGAGCTGGATGTTGCACCCATTGTTTCCTGTAGATTTGGGAACAAGGAGCTGGATGTTGCACCCATTCTTTCCTATAGATTTGGGAACATGGAGCTGGATGTTGCACCCATTGTATCCTGTAGATTTGGGAAGATGGAGCTGGATGTTGCACCCATTGTTTCCTCTAGATTTGGGAAAAAGCAGCTGGATGTTGCACCCATTGTTTCCTATAGATTTGGGAACATGGAGCTGGATGTTGCACCCATTGTTTCCTATAGATTTGGGAACATGGAACTGGGTGTTACACCCATTGTTTCCTCTAGATTTATGAACATGGAGCTGGATGTTGACCCATTGTTTCCTCTAGATTTAGGAACAAGGAGCTGGATGTTGCACCCATTGTTTCCTGTAGATTTGGGAACATGGAGCTGGATGTTGCACCCATTGTTTCCTGTAGATTTGGGAACATGGAGCTGCATGTTGCACCCATTGTTTCCTGTAGATTTGGGAACATGGAGCTGGATGTTGCACCCATTGTTTCCTGTAGATTTGTGAACATGGAGCTGGATGTTGCACCCATTGTTTCCTGTAGATTTATGAACATGGAACTGGATGTTGCACCCATTGTTTCCTGTAGATTTAGGAATATGGAGCTGGATGTTGCACCCATTATTTCCTGTAGATTTGTGAACATGGAGCTGGATGTTGCACCCATTGTTTCCTGTAGATTTGTGAACATGGAGCTGGATGTTGCACCCATTGTTTCCTGAAGATTTAGGAATATGGAGCTGGATGTTGCACCCATTGTTTCCTGTAGATTTAGGAATATGGAGCTGGATGTTGCACCCATTGTTTCCTGTAGATTTGGGAACATGGTGCTGGTTGTTGCACCCATTGTTTCCTGTAGATTTGGGAACATGGAGCTGGATGTTGCACCCATTGTTTCACGTAGATTTAGGAACATGGAACTGGATGTTGCACCCATTGTTTCCTGTAGATTTAGGAACATGGAGCTGGATGTTGCACCCATTGTTTCCTGTAGATTTAGGAACATGGAGCTGGATGTTGCACCCATTGTTTCCTCTAGATTTAGGAACATGGAGCTGGATGTTGCACCCATTGTTTCCTTTAGATTTAGGAATATGGAGCTGAATGTTGCACCCATTGCTTCCTGTAGATTTAGGAACATGGAGCTGGATGTTGCACCCATTGTTTCCTGTAGATTTAGGAACATGGATCTGGATGTTGCACCCATTGCTTCCTGTAGATTTAGGAACATGGAGCTGGATGTTGCACCCATTGTTTCCTGTAGATTTGGGAACATGGAGCTGGATGTTGCACCCATTGTTTCCTGTAGATTTGGGAACATGGAGCTGCATGTTGCACCCATTGTTTCCTGTAGATTTGGGAACATGGAGCTGCATGTTGCACCCATTGTTTCCTGTAGATTTAGGAATATGGAGCTGGATGTTGCACCCATTGTTTCCTGTAGATTTGTGAACATGGAGCTGGATGTTGCACCCATTGTTTCCTGTAGATTTAGGAACATGGAACTGGATGTTGCACCCATTGTTTCCTGTAGATTTAGGAATATGGAGCTGGATGTTGCACCCATTGTTTCCTGTATATTTGTGAACATGGAGCTGGATGTTGCACCCATTGTTTCCTGTAGATTTGTGAACATGGAGCTGGATGTTGCACCCATTGTTTCCTGTAGATTTAGGAATATGGAGCTGGATGTTGCACCCATTGTTTCCTGTAGATTTAGGAATATGGAGCTGGATGTTGCACCCATTGTTTCCTGTAGATTTGGGAACATGGTGCTGGATGTTGCACCCATTGTTTCCTGTAGATTTGGGAACATGGAGCTGGATGTTGCACCCATTGTTTCACGTAGATTTGGGAACATGGAGCTGGATGTTGCACCCATTGTTTCCTGTAGATTTGGGAACAAGGAGCTGGATGTTGCACCCATTGTTTCCTGTAGATTTAGGAACATGGAACTGGATGTTGCACCCATTGTTTCCTGTAGATTTAGGAACATGGAGCTGGATGTTGCACCCATTGTTTCCTGTAGATTTAGGAACATGGAGCTGGATGTTGCACCCATTGTTTCCTGTAGATTTAGGAATATGTAGCTGGATGTTGCACCCATTGTTTCCTGTAGATTTAGGAACATGGAGCTGGATGTTGCACCCATTGTTTACTGTAGATTTAGGAACATGTAGCTGGATGTTGCACCCATTGTTTCCTGTAGATTTAGGAACATGGAGCTGGATGTTGCAACCCTTGTTTCCTGTAGATTTGGGAACATGGAGCTGGATGTTGCACCCATTGTTTCCTGTAGATTTAGGAACATGGAGCTGAATGTTGCACCCATTGTTTCCTGTAGATTTAGGTACATGGAGCGGGATGTTGCACCCATTGTTTCCTCTAGATTTAGGAACATGGAGCTGGATGTTGCACCCATTGTTTCCTGTAGATTTAGGAACATGGAGCTGGATGTTGCAACCCTTGTTTCCTGTAGATTTGGGAACATGGAGCTGGATGTTGCGCCCATTGTTTCCTGTAGATTTAGGAACATGGAGCTGAATGTTGCACCCATTGTTTCCTGTAGATTTAGGTACATGGAGCGGGATGTTGCACCCATTGTTTCCTGTAGATTTAGGAACATGGAGCTGGATGTTGCACCCATTGTTTCCTGTAGATTTGGGAACATGGAAATGGATGTTGCACCCATTGCTTCATGTAGATTTAGGAACATGGAGCTGGATGTTGCACCCATTGTTTCCTGTAGATTTAGGAACATGGAG
The DNA here is from genome assembly GCA_963662155.1 of Lamellibrachia columna. Lineage (NCBI taxonomy): Eukaryota > Metazoa > Annelida > Polychaeta > Sabellida > Siboglinidae > Lamellibrachia > Lamellibrachia columna. The sequence goes on along the minus strand of OY759264.1, from coordinate 6,266,459 downwards.
CTGGATGTTGCAACCCTTGTTTCCTGTAGATTTGGGAACATGGAGCTGGATGTTGCATCCATTGTTTCCTGTAGATTTAGGAACATGGAGCTGAATGTTGCACCCATTGTTTCCTGTAGATTTAGGTACATGGAGCGGGATGTTGCACCCATTGTTTCCTCTAGATTTAGGAACAAGGAGCTGGATGTTGCACCCATTGTTTCCTGTAGATTTAGGAACATGGAGCTGGATGTTGCACCCATTGTTTCCTGTAGATTTAGGAACATGGAGCTGGATGTTGCACCCATTGTTTCCTATAGATTTGGGAACAAGGAGCTGGATGTTGCACCCATTGTTTCCTATAGATTTGGGAACATGGAGCTGGATGTTGCACCCATTGTTTCCTCTAGATTTGGGAACATGGAGCTGCATGTTGCACCCATTGTTTCCTATAGATTTGGGAACAAGGAGCTGGATGTTGCACCCATTCTTTCCTATAGATTTGGGAACATGGAGCTGGATGTTGCACCCATTGTATCCTGTAGATTTGGGAAGATGGAGCTGGATGTTGCACCCATTGTTTCCTCTAGATTTGGGAAAAAGCAGCTGGATGTTGCACCCATTGTTTCCTATAGATTTGGGAACATGGAGCTGGATGTTGCACCCATTGTTTCCTATAGATTTGGGAACATGGAACTGGGTGTTACACCCATTGTTTCCTCTAGATTTATGAACATGGAGCTGGATGTTGACCCATTGTTTCCTCTAGATTTAGGAACAAGGAGCTGGATGTTGCACCCATTGTTTCCTGTAGATTTGGGAACATGGAGCTGGATGTTGCACCCATTGTTTCCTGTAGATTTGGGAACATGGAGCTGCATGTTGCACCCATTGTTTCCTGTAGATTTGGGAACATGGAGCTGGATGTTGCAACCCTTGTTTCCTGTAGATTTGGGAACATGGAGCTGGATGTTGCGCCCATTGTTTCCTGTAGATTTAGGAACATGGAGCTGAATGTTGCACCCATTGTTTCCTGTAGATTTAGGTACATGGAGCGGGATGTTGCACCCATTGTTTCCTGTAGATTTAGGAACATGGAGCTGGATGTTGCACCCATTGTTTCCTGTAGATTTGGGAACATGGAAATGGATGTTGCACCCATTGCTTCATGTAGATTTAGGAACATGGAGCTGGATGTTGCACCCATTGTTTCCTGTAGATTTAGGAACATGGAGCTGGATGTTGCAACCCTTGTTTCCTGTAGATTTGGGAACATGGAGCTGGATGTTGCATCCATTGTTTCCTGTAGATTTAGGAACATGGAGCTGAATGTTGCACCCATTGTTTCCTGTAGATTTAGGTACATGGAGCGGGATGTTGCACCCATTGTTTCCTCTAGATTTAGGAACAAGGAGCTGGATGTTGCACCCATTGTTTCCTGTAGATTTAGGAACATGGAGCTGGATGTTGCACCCATTGTTTCCTGTAGATTTAGGAACATGGAGCTGGATGTTGCACCCATTGTTTCCTATAGATTTGGGAACAAGGAGCTGGATGTTGCACCCATTGTTTCCTATAGATTTGGGAACATGGAGCTGGATGTTGCACCCATTGTTTCCTCTAGATTTGGGAACATGGAGCTGCATGTTGCATCCATTGTTTCCTATAGATTTGGGAACAAGGAGCTGGATGTTGCACCCATTCTTTCCTATAGATTTGGGAACATGGAGCTGGATGTTGCACCCATTGTATCCTGTAGATTTGGGAAGATGGAGCTGGATGTTGCACCCATTGTTTCCTCTAGATTTGGGAAAAAGCAGCTGGATGTTGCACCCATTGTTTCCTATAGATTTGGGAACATGGAGCTGGATGTTGCACCCATTGTTTCCTATAGATTTGGGAACATGGAACTGGGTGTTACACCCATTGTTTCCTCTAGATTTATGAACATGGAGCTGGATGTTGACCCATTGTTTCCTCTAGATTTAGGAACAAGGAGCTGGATGTTGCACCCATTGTTTCCTGTAGATTTGGGAACATGGAGCTGGATGTTGCACCCATTGTTTCCTGTAGATTTGGGAACATGGAGCTGCATGTTGCACCCATTGTTTCCTGTAGATTTGGGAACATGGAGCTGCATGTTGCACCCATTGTTTCCTGTAGATTTAGGAATATGGAGCTGGATGTTGCACCCATTGTTTCCTGTAGATTTGTGAACATGGAGCTGGATGTTGCACCCATTGTTTCCTGTAGATTTGTGAACATGGACTGGATGTTGCACCCATTGTTTCCTGTAGATTAAGGAATATGGAGCTGGATGTTGCACCCATTGTTTCCTGTAGATTTGTGAACATGGAGCTGGATGTTGCACCCATTGTTTCCTGTAGATTTGTGAACATGGAGCTGGATGTTCCACCCATTGTTTCCTGAAGATTTAGGAATATGGAGCTGGATGTTGCACCCATTGTTTCCTGTAAATTTAGGAATATGGAGCTGGATGTTGCACCCATTGTTTCCTGTAGATTTGGGAACATGGTGCTGGTTGTTGCACCCATTGTTTCCTGTAGATTTGGGAACATGGAGCTGGATGTTGCACCCATTGTTTCACGTAGATTTAGGAACATGGAACTGGATGTTGCACCCATTGTTTCCTGTAGATTTAGGAACATGGAGCTGGATGTTGCACCCATTGTTTCCTGTAGATTTAGGAACATGGAGCTGGATGTTGCACCCATTGTTTCCTGTAGATTTAGGAATATGGAGCTGGATGTTGCACCCATTGTTTCCTGTAGATTTAGGAACATGGAGCTGGATGTTGCACCCATTGTTTCCTGTAGATTTAGGAACATGTAGCTGGATGTTGCACCCATTGTTTCCTGTAGATTTAGGAACATGGAGCTGGATGTTGCAACCCTTGTTTCCTGTAGATTTGGGAACATGGAGCTGGATGTTGCACCCATTGTTTCCTGTAGATTTAGGAACATGGAGCTGAATGTTGCACCCATTGTTTCCTGTAGATTTAGGTACATGGAGCGGGATGTTGCACCCATTGTTTCCTCTAGATTTAGGAACATGGAGCTGGATGTTGCACCCATTGTTTCCTGTAGATTTAGGAACATGGAGCTGGATGTTGCAACCCTTGTTTCCTGTATATTTGGGAACATGGAGCTGGATGTTGCGCCCATTGTTTCCTGTAGATTTAGGAACATGGAGCTGAATGTTGCACCCATTGTTTCCTGTAGATTTAGGTACATGGAGCGGGATGTTGCACCCATTGTTTCCTCTAGATTTAGGAACATGGAGCTGGATGTTGCACCCATTGTTTCCTGTAGATTTGGGAACATGGAAATGGATGTTGCACCCATTGCTTCATGTAGATTTAGGAACATGGAGCTGGATGTTGCACCCATTGTTTCCTGTAGATTTAGGAACATGGAGCTGGATGTTGCAACCCTTGTTTCCTGTAGATTTGGGAACATGGAGCTGGATGTTGCATCCATTGTTTCCTGTAGATTTAGGAACATGGAGCTGAATGTTGCACCCATTGTTTCCTGTAGATTTAGGTACATGGAGCGGGATGTTGCACCCATTGTTTCCTCTAGATTTAGGAACAAGGAGCTGGATGTTGCACCCATTGTTTCCTGTAGATTTAGGAACATGGAGCTGGATGTTGCACCCATTGTTTCCTGTAGATTTAGGAACATGGAGCTGGATGTTGCACCCATTGTTTCCTATAGATTTGGGAACAAGGAGCTGGATGTTGCACCCATTGTTTCCTATAGATTTGGGAACATGGAGCTGGATGTTGCACCCATTGTTTCTTCTAGATTTGGGAACATGGAGCTGGATGTTGCACCCATTGTTTCCTATAGATTTGGGAACAAGGAGCTGGATGTTGCACCCATTCTTTCCTATAGATTTGGGAACATGGAGCTGGATGTTGCACCCATTGTATCCTGTAGATTTGGGAAGATGGAGCTGGATGTTGCACCCATTGTTTCCTCTAGATTTGGGAAAAAGCAGCTGGATGTTGCACCCATTGTTTCCTATAGATTTGGGAACATGGAGCTGGATGTTGCACCCATTGTTTCCTATAGATTTGGGAACATGGAACTGGGTGTTACACCCATTGTTTCCTCTAGATTTATGAACATGGAGCTGGATGTTGACCCATTGTTTCCTCTAGATTTAGGAACAAGGAGCTGGATGTTGACCCATTGTTTCCTCTAGATTTAGGAACATGGAGCTGGTTGTTGACCCATTGTTTCCTGTAGATTTTAGAACATGGAGCTGGATGTTGCACCCATTGTTTCCTGTAGATTTAGGAACATGGAACTGGATGTTGACCCATTGTTTCCTCTAGATTTAGGAACATGGAGCCGGATGTTGCACCCATTGTTTCCTGTAGATTTGGGAACATGGAACTGGATGTTGCACCCATTGTTTCCTGTAGATTTAGGAACATGGAGCTGAATGTTGCACCCATTGTTTCCTGTAGATTTAGGAACATGGAACTGGATGTTGACCCATTGTTTCCTCTAGATTTAGGAACATGGAGCTGGATGTTGCACCCATTGTTTCCTGTAGATTTGGGAACATGGAACTGGATGTTGCACCCATTGTTTCCTGTAGATTTAGGAACATGGAGCTGAATGTTGCACCCAACGTTTCCTGTAGATTTAGGAACATGGAACTGGATGTTGACCCATTGTTTCCTCTAGATTTAGGAACATGGAGCTGGATGTTGCACCCATTGTTTCTTCTAGATTTGGGAACATGGAGCTGGATGTTGCACCCATTGTTTCCTATAGATTTGGGAACAAGGAGCTGGATGTTGCACCCATTCTTTCCTATAGATTTGGGAACATGGAGCTGGATGTTGCACCCATTGTATCCTGTAGATTTGGGAAGATGGAGCTGGATGTTGCACCCATTGTTTCCTCTAGATTTGGGAAAAAGCAGCTGGATGTTGCACCCATTGTTTCCTATAGATTTGGGAACATGGAGCTGGATGTTGCACCCATTGTTTCCTATAGATTTGGGAACATGGAACTGGGTGTTACACCCATTGTTTCCTCTAGATTTATGAACATGGAGCTGGATGTTGACCCATTGTTTCCTCTAGATTTAGGAACAAGGAGCTGGATGTTGACCCATTGTTTCCTCTAGATTTAGGAACATGGAGCTGGTTGTTGACCCATTGTTTCCTGTAGATTTTAGAACATGGAGCTGGATGTTGCACCCATTGTTTCCTGTAGATTTAGGAACATGGAACTGGATGTTGACCCATTGTTTCCTCTAGATTTAGGAACATGGAGCCGGATGTTGCACCCATTGTTTCCTGTAGATTTGGGAACATGGAACTGGATGTTGCACCCATTGTTTCCTGTAGATTTAGGAACATGGAGCTGAATGTTGCACCCATTGTTTCCTGTAGATTTAGGAACATGGAACTGGATGTTGACCCATTGTTTCCTCTAGATTTAGGAACATGGAGCTGGATGTTGCACCCATTGTTTCCTGTAGATTTGGGAACATGGAACTGGATGTTGCACCCATTGTTTCCTGTAGATTTAGGAACATGGAGCTGAATGTTGCACCCAACGTTTCCTGTAGATTTAGGAACATGGAACTGGATGTTGACCCATTGTTTCCTCTAGATTTAGGAACATGGAGCTGGATGTTGCACCCATTGTTTCCTGTAGATTTGGGAACATGGAACTGGATGTTGCACCCATTGTTTCCTGTAGATTTAGGAACATGGAGCTGAATGTTGCACCCATTGTTTCCTGTAGATTTAGGAACAAGGAGCTGGATGTTGCTCCCATTGTTTCCTGTAGATTTGGGAACATGGAGCTGGATGTTGCACCCATTGTTTCCTGTAGATTTAGGAACATGGAGCTGGATGTTGCACCCATTGTTTCCTGTAGATTTAGAAACATGGAGCTGGATGTTGCACCCATTGTTTCCTGTAGATTTAGGAACATGGAACTGGATGTTGCACCCATTGCTTCCTGTAGATTTAGGAACATGGAGCTGGATGTTGCACCCATTGTTTCCTGTAGATTTGGGAACATGGAACTGCATGTTGCACCCATTGTTTCCTGTAGATTTAGGAACATGGAGCTGGATGTTGCACCCATTGTTTCCTGTAGATTTGGGAACATGGAGCTGGATGTTACACCCATTGTTTCCTGTAGATTTGGGAACATGGAGCTGCATGTTGCACCCATTGTTTCCTGTAGATTTAGGAACATGGAGCTGGATGTTTCACCCATTGTTTCCTATAGATTTAGGAACATGGAGCTGTATGTTTCACCCATTGTTTCCTATAAATTTAGGAACATGGAGCTGGATGTTTCACCCATTGTTTCCTGTAGATTTGGGAACATGGAGCTGGATGTTGTACCCATTGTTTCCTTTAGATTTAGGAACTTGGAGCTGGATGTTTCACCCATTGTTTCCTATAGATTTAGGAACATGGAGCTAGATGTTTCACCCATTGTTTCCTGTAGATTTGGGAATATGGAGCTGGATGTTGCACCCATTGTTTCCTGTAGATTTGGGAACATTGTTTCCTATAGATTTAGGAACATGGAGCTGGATGTTTCGCTCATTGTTTCCTATAAATTTAGGAACATGTTTCCTGTAGATTTGGGAACATGGAGCTGGATGTTGCACCCATTGTTTCCTATAGATTTGGGAACATGGAGCTGGATGTTGCAACCATTGTTTCCTATAGATTTAGGAACATGGAACTGGATGTTGCACCCATTGTTTCCTGTAGATTTGGGAACATGGAGCTGGATGTTGCACCCATTGTTTCCTGTAGATTTAGGAACATGGAGCTGGATGTTGCACCCATTGTTTCCTTTAGATTTAGGAACATGGAGATGGATGTTGCACCCATTGTTTCCTGTAGATTTAGGAACATGGAGCTGGATGTTGCACCCATTGTTTCCTGTAGATTTAGGAACATGGAGCTGGATGTTGCACCCATTGTTTCCTGTAGATTTAGGAACATGGAGCTGGATGTTGAACCCATTGTTTCCTCTAGATTTAGGAACATGGAGCTGGATGTTGCACCCATTGTTTCCTGTAGATTTAGGAACATGGAACTGGATGTTGCACCCATTGTTTCCTGTAGATTTAGGAACATGGAGCTGGATGTTGCACCCATTGTTTCCTGTAGATTTAGGAACATGGAGCTGGATGTTGCACCCATTGTTTCCTGTAGATTTAGGAACATGGAGCTGGATGTTGCACCCATTGTTTCCTGTAGATTTAGGAACATGGAGCTGGATGTTGCACCCATTGTTTCCTGTAGATTTAGGAACATGGAGCTGGATGTTGCACCCATTGTTTCCTGTAGATTTAGGAACATGGAGATGGATGTTGCACCCATTGTTTCCTATAGATTTGGGAACATGGAGCTGGATGTTGCGCCCATTGTTTCCTGTAGATTTGAGAACATGGAGCTGGATGTTGCACCCATTGTTTCCTGTAGATTTGGGAACGTGGAACTGGATGTTGCACTCATTATTTCCTGTAGATTTAGGAACATGGAGCTGGATGTTGCAACCATTGTTTCCTGTAGATTTGGGAACATGGAGCTGGATGTTGCACCTATTGTTTCCTGTAGATTTAGGAACATGGAGCTGGATGTTGCACCCATTGTTTCCTATAGATTTGGGAACATGGAGCTGGATGTTGCACCCATTGTTTCCTATAGATTTAGAAACATGGAACTGGATGTTGCACCCATTGTTTCCTGTAGATTTGGGAACATGGAGCTGGATGTTGTACCCATTGTTTCCTTTAGATTTAGGTACATGGAGCTGGATGTTTCACCCATTGTTTCCTATAAATTTAGGAACATGGAGCTTGATGTTGCACCCATTGTTTCCTGTAGATTTGGGAACATGGAGCTGGATGTTGCACCCATTGTTTCCTGTAGATTTGGGAACATGGAGCTGGATGTTGCACCCATTGTTTCCTGTAGATTTAGGAACATGGAGCTGGATGTTGCACCCATTGTTTCCTGTAGATTTGGGAACATGGAGCTGGATGTTGCACCCATTGTTTCCTATAGATTTAGGAACATGGAGCTGGATGTTGCACCCATTGTTTCCTGTAGATTTGGGAACATGGAGCTGGATGTTGCACCCATTGTTTCCTGTAGATTTAGGAACATGGAGCTGGATGTTGCACCCATTGTTTCCTGTAGATTTGGGAACATGGAGCTGGATGTTGCACCCATTGTTTCCTATAGATTTAGGAACATGGAGCTGGATTTTGCACCCATTGTTTCCTGTAGATTTAGGAACATGGAACTGGATGTTGCACCCATTGTTTCCTGTAGATTTGGGAACATGGAGCTGGATGTTGCACCCATTGTTTCCTGTAGATTTAGGAACATGGAACTGGATGTTGCACCCATTGTTTCCTGTTTATTTGGGAACATGGAGCTGGATGTTGCACCCATTGTTTTCTGTAGATTTGGGGCTTTGTTTCTTTTGACGAATCCAACTTCTTTTTTCACAATCTTACTTCAGCTGGCATGGACGCGGGCAGGAGCGTTCTTGGAGGTCAGTTATGCTAGCATCTGTCAGATTGTTATTGGGTAGAAGCTTTAGGCCAAACACAGCTTTCCCTGCGATCGCACTGAATCTCGTGTCAAATTCCTGGAGAAAATGGTCTACAAATGGTAGGAATATTATGCGGCGCCAGTAAATTTCTGGAATGTCTGCTTCAACGTTGTTTCTCGTGATCTGCCTCCGACAACGCCTTTGTATCGAGATCACAGCCGCAGCAATGTCGGCCATCTATTCAATACTACGCATCTGCATTTTGTCTGATATCGATAAAGATGTTCTTTGCCAGAATGACAGGCAAAATAAGCCTGCAAAACATCCTGCATGGAACCCTGGAGCAGCTTTCTGATCCCTACCGTTTAATCAAACATGTACCGAATCACTTGGAGTGCATCGATTAATGCAGAGCTTGATATGGTTAGAAGACAGCTGGCCAAAGCATCCATCATTATTTCTGAACTACATTTGCTGCCCACATTGTTGTAAATTGCAATCAAGCAATCAGGTATGGCCTTATGCATTTCATGCATTTCACAAAACTCCCTCTGTGTAGTGTTTTGTTTCACCCACTTTGTTTTACCCTGTAGTGTCACCTTTCCAATGCCCACTTCTTTCAATCCTTCACGCTTCCCTGGATGTTGACATCTTCTGTATAGTTTTCTAATCGTCGTTGTCTCTTTGGTGAATATTTGAAATTGGCAGCACAACGATTGCTGTTACCAGCTCCATTATAAGTCTGGGCTCTGCATTGCGGTGGATCTTGCGACCATGAAGACAGCCAATAGTCTTCTGGTTGTTAGAATACGCTTCTCCTGTTACCTCTGGACATTCGATGAACTGTTAGCTTCTCTACTGGTTCACATTCTGTTATGTACCTGATGACAATTCCGAGCTGCCCCATGCTATTGACCATCAGCTAACAACCAGCCTGGATAACGTAGAATGCAGCACCACTCATTGAAGACAGCACCATTCGTTGCAATTCCTTTTGCATTTACTCTTTCGTGCATTTTAGCAGATCGTTATGTGCAGTTTTTGGGATGTACTGCGCGTTTTTGTTCTCGGTCTTCAGATGCACGTCTAATACAGAATCCATTGATTCGACACATATATCTATGAGAGCTTTGAAGTTCCCGCGATTGACATTCTCCGATTTTGAATCATCTATGTGTCCTCAGAGATATCCGCTGTCTTCCATATAATTCCAGGCGTTGGATGATCGACGCCAGGATACTGCTGTTCTTGCTTGCTTGTCTCATACGTCAATTTCTGGTCAGTCCTGTTTCTTGGGTATTCATTAGCTGCTAGAAAACGTTTCTTGTTGGCATGGGATTTCGTGTGACACTGCAACCCGTAGTGATGCTTTAAAACATGTTTGGCATCTTTCCAATATGTTTTATCTATCAAGAGATGGCATCGGCCAGTTTGGCCAGGTGTGGCAAACAGAATGCAAGCTAAGCAAATTAACCCATATGATGCTTACGAATACGATATTGTTTCGAACTCATCGAGCCATTCGTTCTTGCATTTTCTCTTATGAAAACCCGATTTCCTCCATGAATCTTTGAAGATTTTGCTGGGAACTCAAAACTAATTACATCAGCAAAAAAATATTCCCCCCAAAAAATTATGTTCAGGCAAAACGGGGGAGGGATGGTTCCGCGTCTGCGTGCGTGCGTGCATGGGTGTTTGCGTGCGCGTGTGTCTGCGTAGTTGTGTTCTGTATTCAGTATATAAGAAATAAACAAATATGTTTTAATTGTAGTTTTAGTTCAGTTTGACTTACTTTATCAATTAAATGAAACTGAGACATGTATTTCAATGTGCAGGTACAGCGAATATAAATGCAATGTACAGTGTGTATAAATACACATACAATGTACAGTTACAGCGTATATAAATACAATGTACAGTGTGTATAAATACACACACACACACACACACACACACACACACACACACACACACACACACACACACACACACACACACACACACAATGAAATTAATTCAAATGTGAGACACCATTATTTTTGATACATGTGTACTCTGAAAATGTGTTGAAAACAAACTTATATTTTACCAATATCAACGTTTCAATTCGGATATAAAACAAGTAGAAGCAGCAATCAGTTACATTGGCCAATTAAGCAATAAGACCAAAACAGTTATTCATGTACTTATAGTCAGCGTTGATTCAATCAGACAATTTCGCCATTTAGCCAATCGTTACATTTTACTTTTCATTCTAGAAAAATTACATCGCCACCACTCGCCATACTAACGCGAGTGAAACTATATCGAAGCAGCGCATACATTGACTGACGGAATATTAACCCATGTCATCAATGACGTCATAAAACCACGTGATCGCTCATCTCATTAGCTTCGAATGGTACGCGCGCTTTGCAAGTTAGATGCATTAAGCATCCACTATTATATATTTTCCTGTTGGCATGTGGTACATACAATAATAAACTCTGTGTACACACCGAAAAAAAAACAGTTTAGCTAGTGTCTTGTTTTTATTCCCTTTAATGACCTCACATAGGGCTGTTTCCTACTCAAGTAGTTTGCATCGCGTCACACGGTTGACGGGCATCGGACTATTGTAGAACATTAATTCATACAAGGCAGCGAGCTCACATGAGCGGTGATTTCACCAAAGCCAGACTATTATGCAATAGTGTTAACCGCGCCATTTCGAGACTTCAATGCGACTTTTATCAAGCACACATTGCAACGATGAATGAGTCAGGATCCTATGTTTGGCGGAAACATATGCCAACATTATTGAGGCGAGGCGGGAATGTCAACTCTGGCATTCAAAGACTAGCTAACAAAACAGCTGATGTGCAATGTTAGAATGAGTTTGTGTGTGTGTGTGTGTGTGTGTGTGTGTGTGTGTGTGTGTGTGTGTGTGTGTGTGTGTGTGTGTGTGTGTGTGTGTGTGTGTGTGTGTGTGTGTGTGTGTGTGTGTGTGTGTGTGTGTGTGTGTGTGTGTGTGTGTGTGTGTGTGTGTGTGTGTGTGTGTGTGTGTGTGTGTGTGTGTGTGTGTGTGTGTGTGTGTGTGTGTGTGTCAGTGAAAATGTACTCCGTTTGAGTAAGGATAATACAATATTCACAATATCGTTAGTGTGACGACAACAGTCAGCATAATACAGAAAGTTAAGGTGAATAAAGCCACTGGTCGTCATAACATCCCTGCTTGGGTATTAAGGAATCATGCAGATATCCTTGCACCTCCCTTAATTGCTATGTTCAACAGTTCACCGCGCAGACGCGTACTGTTGAATGGAAGACGACGAACGTAATGCCGTTGCTGATAATAAACCCACCATGTTGTTTGATATGTACACACCAGACCACTATCGCTAACGCCAATAGCTGCAAAGGTGTTTGCGTCAGTAATAATAAAATGGTTGTATGATACAATTGAAGTAGAAATATATTATAAGCAATTTAACAAGATTTAACAAGATTTGCCATCCAAGCTAAAGGTCCAGATGGCAAGTGGACAAGGAAGCCATTGGCTTATCGAGAGTCCAACAATTTGGTGGAATTGGCGGAACGTCGACAGCTGACGTTCTCGTCGAAATGATGCACAGATTGTATGCTACGTCCTCACATATTATAAGATGGATGGCAACATGTTTATTAGACAGAACGTAATAAGTAAAAATAGCAAATTAATACTCGCATTTTGGTCACACCCAACGGGGGAGTACTGCATGGAACCATACTGGACATAAATGTAATACACGATTACAACAATACCTGTTCCGTGATGTAAGTATCATCAGTTATACACAATATGGGCATTTTCCAGAAAAAAATCTTCACGAATATAATGATAGACGGAATGGACGTAGATACAGTAGATCATGCTAGGCTTTTCGGCATAGCACTTTCATGATCTAACATGGAATAAACATATGGAGAATACTGTGAAAAAACTGGGAAAATATTCAGTTATACTAGTTAAAACGTACATGTATTAGCGATCTGGCCACTTTATATGTGTAAGTGTCGTGAGAACTGTACTGGAATTTGTATGTCTTGCGGGGCATCCCAATTCGCAGAATTATTTAGTTGACAATATTGAAATGATACAGAAGATGAGCCTTAAAATGGATAGTTCTTGACAAAAGGCAGATATACTAAATTATTAAGTGAAAAGACATTGAAAGAAAGGCAGCACTCTCTACATGAGCAATGTATTAACAAGTTGGAAGTAAGCTCATATATCCCACCTGACAAAAGACAGTATCATAATGTGTAATATGTATACTTTATATATATATATATATATATATATATATATATATATTTAACAGATTTAACAAGATTGCCATCCCAAACAACAAGTTCCAGATGGCAAAGTGGACAAGGAAGCCATTGGCTTATCTAAAGTCCAACAATTTTCTCATCTATGTGTAGCCCACCCTTATCAAATATCTGTCAATTCTATTTTTAAACATATTCACACTACTAGCATTAACACAATCATTTGGCAGTTTGTTCCATTCATTTATCACCCTCTGTGAGAAAGAGTACTTTCTTATGTCCAACCTACACTGCTCATTAACTAATGCTGCTTTGTGTCCTCTGGTTCTACTGCCTTCTTTAAGTTTGAAGAACATATTCCTATCAACATCCTCATAACCGTTCACTATTTTAAATACTTCTATTTGGTCTCCTCTTAGTCTCCTGGTCTCTAGTGTTGTCAAACCACATTGTAATAAGCGAGTTTCATAACTAAGGTCTCTCAATTCTGGAATCATTTTGGTTGCTCTTCGTTGCATTCTTTCTAGCTTGTCTATGTCCTTTTTACGATACATGGAATATATATGGAGGCAGATGAACGACCAATCCACTGATACGAGTTTCCGGGTAAATTAAGACGGGAAATAAGCGAGAACAACAACTAGGGTGCAGACGCAGGCTTGGAAGGAGACAACGACCGGGTTGTAACTACTGTGCTCTTGTTATCAATAAAATCTGTCGATGCAAGTCAGCCGAGAGCGTGTCGAAAACGCTTATTCGAACGAGCGCTCGGCACGACGCCCTCTATCAACTCTACGAACACCTACAACTTCTCTCGCTCCTATGCCATAATATAATCAAGCACACATGTGTGGAAGCTATGCATTGCTGCGTAGATTTGTAAAGACATGCGCAGCATCGCTGCACTCACACAACCGACAAATGACTTTGTACTGACAAGGGCCGTATGTTAATATTGTTGCACTATGGCGGGAGGTTTTAGTCATTGTAGGAGTAACCTACGATGATGTCTGGCTATTTAAGTCACCCCGGCGTAATATGGGGGGTTGGGTGTCCGTTCAAGTAGCCCTGGCTTGGTCTAGGCAGGAACTGTCTAAGTATTGCCTGGCCGTTCACGCGTCTTCGGCGTAGCACATTACAATAGTAGGCTTGTGTTACCTCGCAAACTGGAATTCTGACGATGACGCCTTACACAGGCGCCAAGTAACACTGCACAAAACAGGTAGGTCTGCTACTTTTTATCGTAATGTGAGGGCGGTAGATGAAGATCGCTCGCTGTGTGGAAAAGCAGTAGAGCGATAGGTCCGATAACCGTGGAAGACAGGGCGGTAGTTCTACTGCCAAAGCGATAGGCTTGGCATATCTGCCCTTGCGTCGTGAGAAACCACCAATGGCCATGCTCAAAGATAGGTTCTTGTAGAGCCAAACAGGAAGGTGTGCATAGACTGAGATCATCGGCTCTGTGAGTCCAATTCCATTTCCATGTGTGATATATTTAACCTCCACTGATATAGACACTAGAAGAGACGTACGGCTATTATTACACTAGATAGACGGGTTGTTCGGCTATTATTACACTAGATAGACGGGTTGTACGGCTATTATTACACCAGATAGACGGGTTGTTCGGCTATTATTACACTAGATAGACGGGGCGTACGGCTATCATTACACTAGATAGACGGGACGTACGGCTATTATTGCACTAGATAGACGGGATGTACGGCTATTATTACACTAGATAGACGGGTTGTACGGCTATTATTACACTAGATAGACGGGTTGTACGGCTATTATTACACTAGATAGACGGGACGTACGGCTATTATTGCACTAGATAGACGGGATGTACGGCTATTATTACACTAGATAGACGGGTTGTATGGTTATTATTACACTATATAGACGGGATGTAGGGCTATTATTACATTAGATAGACGTGTTGTACGGCTATTATTACACTAGATAGACGGGACGTACGGCTATTATTGCACTAGATAGACGGGATGTACGGCTATTATTACACTAGATAGACGGGACGTACGGCTATTATTGCACTAGATAGACGGGATGTACGGCTATTATTACACTAGATAGACGGGGCGTACGGCTATCATTACACTAGATAGACGGGTTGTATGGTTATTATTACACTAGATAGTCGGGATGTAGGGCTATTATTACACTAGATAGACGGGACGTACGGCTATTATTGCACTAGATAGACGGGATGTACGGCTATTATTACACTAGATAGACGGGTTGTATGGTTATTATTACACTAGATAGACGGGATGTAGGGCTATTATTACATTAGATAGACGTGTTGTACGGCTATTATTACACTAGATAGACGGGACGTACGGCTATTATTGCACTAGATAGACGGGATGTACGGCTATTATTACACTAGATAGACGGGGCGTACGGCTATCATTACACTAGATAGACGGGTTGTATGGTTATTATTACACTAGATAGTCGGGATGTAGGGCTATTATTACACTAGATAGACGGGTTGTATGGCTATTATTACACTATATAGACGGGACATACGGCTATTATTGCACAAGAAAGACGGGATGTACGGCTATTATTACACTAGATAGACGGGTTGTACGGCTATTATTACATTAGATAGACGGGTTGTACGGCTATTATTACACTAGATAGACGGGTTGTACGGCTATTATTACACTAGATAGACGGGACGTACGGCTATTATTGCACTAGAAAGACGGGTTGTACGGCTATTATTACACTAGATAGACGGGTTGTACGGCTATTATTACACGGCATAGAAGGGACGTACGGCTATTATTGCACTAGATAGACGGGATGTACGGCTATTATTACACTAGATAGACGGGATGTACGGCTATTATTACACTAGATAGAAGGGACGTACGGCTATTATTACACTACATAGAAGGGATGTACGGCTATTATTACGCTAGATAGACGAGATGTAGGGCTATTATTACACTGCATAGAAGGGATGTACGGCTATTATTACACTAGATAGACGGGATGTACGGATATTATTACACTACATAGAATGGACGTACGGCTATTATTACACTAGATAGACGGGATGTACGGCTATTATTACACTAGATAGACGGGATGTTCGGCTATTATTACACTAGATAGACGGGATGTACGGCTATTATTACACTAGATAGACGGGATGTTCGGCTATTATTACACCAGATAGATGGGATGTAGGGCTATTATTACACTGCATAGAAGGGACGTACGGCTATTATTGCACTAGATAGACGGGATGTACGGCTATTATTACACTAGATAGACGGGACGTACGGCTATTATTGCACAAGATAGACGGGATGTACGGCTATTATTACACTAGATAGAAGGGACGTACGGCTATTATTACACTACATAGAAGGGATGTACGGCTATTATTACACTAGATAGACGGGATGTAGGGCTATTATTGCACTGCATAGAAGGGACGTACGGCTATTATTACACTAGATATACGGGATGTACGGCTATTATTACACTACATAGAAGGGACGTACGGCTATTATTACACTAAATAGACGGGATGTACGGCTATTATTACACTAGATTGACGGGATGTTCGGCTATTATTACACCAGATAGACGGGACGTACTGCTATTATTACGCTAGATAGACGGGATGTACGGCTATTATTACACTAGATAGACGGGATGTATGGCTATTGTTACACTACATAGAAGGGACGTACCGCTATTATTACACTAGATAGACGGGATGTACGGCTATTATTACACTAGATAGACGGGACGTACGGCTATTATTACGCTAGATAGACGGGATGTACGACTATTATTACACTACACATAAGGGACGTACGGCTATTATTACACTAGATAGACGAGATGTTCGGTTATTATTACACTAGATAGAAGGGATGTGCGGCTATCTTTACACTAGATAGAATGGACATACGACCATTATTACACTAGATAGAACGGACGTACGGCTATTATTACACTATATAGAAGGGACATACGGCTATTGGTGTCTCACATAAGCTATATGGGGTAAACGAAATTGACCAGGTTTCGAAACAGCAGCAGTTGGATTCGAACCCTAATCCTTTCGATTGCCGACGCTTAGATCCCCGCATTACTGCGCTGAGTGTTGCGGTCGTGCAGGTTTTACTAAGGGATAAAGCAACAACAGTTTTTAATTTGACTTGTTCCCAACCAATATCACCACTTCGACGTCGCTCCGATTACTTTGTTGTCTCGCAGTTATCTGCAAAGCATAGGTTGCTTCTCAATTTGCTAAAACAACATACAAACAATCGACGTGAGAAATCACAGAATTTGAATGCGCGCTCGTGTGTATGCGTGTGTGTGTGGTGAGTGCTTGCAGTGTTGCGCATGTCGGATTTTGTTTGCGCCGTGTGGTGCGCTGTGCGCGGTGTGCGTGTGTTATTGTGCGTGCGTTACACAAGGCTGTGAGAACGAAAGCATGTTTTGTCATCTCATTATTCTGCCATCAAGTTTTGTTTTGTTTTTTTCAAAAAAACCTTTCGTCTTCAGTTTGACATATCAATGACGTCGACATAATTATGCTATTCACCCGGTTTTTCTCAATAGTTCCGTACGTGTGTTTCTTTCAGAACTTCTTCACAGGGGCTTCCAGTATTCTCTTCCGAGCAACACACAATCGTGTCTTCTTCCGCGGTATCACCATTCTCGTCCCAAAGGTAACGTAAATCAGCATTTTCATTCCCACAGTAGGCCACGTCTGCTTTATTTTAACAAGATTTAACAAGATTTGCCATCCAAGCCAAAGGCCCAGATGGCAAGTGGACAAGGAAGCCATTGGCTTATCGAGAGTCCAACAATGTTCATCTACTTATAACCCGCCCTCCTGAGATATGTGTCAACCTTGTTTTTAAACATATTCACGCTGCTAGCAGTTACACAATCTGTAGACAATTTGTTCCATTCATTTATTGTCCTCTGTGAGAACGAGTGCTTCCTGATGTCCAATCTACATTGATCCTTTACTAATTTTACCTCATGTCCTCTAGTTCTGCTATCCTTCTTGAGTGAGAAAAACATATTTCTATCAATACTTTCATACCCATTCAATATCTTAAAAACTTCAATCTGATCTCCTCTTAACCTCCTTGTCTCTAGAGTTGTTAAACCACATTCTTTCAGGCGTTCTTCATAACTAAGGTATCTAAGTTCTGGAATCATTTTAGTTGCTCTCCTTTGTATGCGTTCAAGCGTATCTATATCCTTCTAACGATATGGTCTCCATGCTTGTATACAGTATTCTAAATGAGGTCTAACTATTGCTTTATAAAGAGGTATAATTAACTTTTTTCCCTTGTATGTTATGTTTCTTCTAATCAATCCAAGAATTTGATTACCCTTTGAAGCTGCAATACCACACTTCTCTGAAACTTTCATATCAGCGCTTACTGTAACTCCTAAGTCCTTTTCTTGTACAGTAGTACCCAGAACAGTATCTCCCATTTTATAGTTTACATTCAAGTTCCCATGTCCTGTATGTAGGCATTTACATTTCCCAAAATTGAACAGCATCTGCCATTTCTCAGACCATTTCACTAATCTGTCTAGATCGTTTTGTAAATGTTGCTTATTACCATCAGTATTAACCTTTCTAAACAGTTTTGTGTCATCCCCAAATTTCAGTACGTTACTTGTTATACTGTCGTCCAAGTCATTGATATAAATTAAGAATAATATAGGTCCTAATACTGATCCTTGAGGTACCCCACTCAAAACCGATTTCCAATTTGAAACTTCTCCATCTACTACAACTCGTTGTCTTCTGTCAGTCAGCCATTGTTCTATCCAGTCAGTTATGCTATCCCCGATACCATGGGCTTTTAATTTAAGTAGTAATCTTTGATGTGGCACTTTGTCAAAAGCTTTCTGAAAATTTAAGTAGATAATATCTACTGGCGATCCCACGTCTATCCACTTAGTGATTTCTTCCAAAAAACATAACATATTTGTTAAGCATGACCTCGCTTTAAGGAATCCATGTTGAGATGAATTTAATAATTTATGCTTAACGAGGAAGTCCACCATATGGTCTTTAATTAACCTTTCTAATAATTTACAAATCACTGACGTTAAACTCACTGGTCTGTAATTCTCTGACTTATTTCTCGAACCCTTTTTAAATAATGGTATGATGTTTGTTTCTTTCCATTCAAACGGAACAACTCCCTCTTTTAATGACAAGTTGAATACTCTTGCAAGTGGTATACTGATTTGTTCTACTGTTTCCATTAGTAATTTTGGAGGAATCCCATCCACTCCCGGTGATTTGTTATCCTTCATTGCCTTTATTTTCTTAGCTACCAATTCTGGAGTTACAACTAACGGACCTAAATAATCAGATTTAGCCCCCCGAAATTTAGCATCAGCAACTGGTAATGAACTAATATCTTCTTTGGTAAACACTGAACTGAAGTAACCATTTAGGTCTTCCGCCATTAAAAACCCCTGTGATATTATATTTCCAGCACTGTCTTCTAGAGGTCCAACCTTGTCTTCTACGTTTTGTTTACTCCTGACATATGCATACAAACTCTTGCTGTAATTTTTTATGTTACATGCTAGTTTTTGCTCATAGCTTCTTTTAGATTGTCTGATTTCAGTTGTAGCTGCATTAAGTGCCTCTTTGTATTTTACATAGTCTTCTTCCTTTCTGGTACGCCTATAAACCCTCCACATAGTTTGTTTTACCATTATTTTTCTAATAGCCTCTTTTGACAAGTGTTTCTTTCTACACCGTTTTCCTTGTTTTTGGAAGGGAACAAATTTATCGATGATACTCTCAATTTCATATTTTAGAATATTCCAACATTCAATTGCGGTCTTATTCATCAGCATATTTTTACATTGTCCACTAATTCTTTTTGTGATGACAAAACTATATCTAATACATTTTCTCCCCTGGTTGGTTCTAGTACGTGCTGAGTAAGAAAGCTATCCTGGATTAAAAATAGAAATTGTTGGTCCTCAATCCCTGTGCTCTATAGAGAATTCCATTGAATGTGACCATGGTTAAAATCTCCCATTATGATACATTCCCCTTTAGTAACTTCCTTTATAGCGTTTTTTATTTTTGTGTTGTCCTCTTCGTTTATGTTTGGACTTCGGTAAACTAATCCAATAGTTAATTTTGAATTTCCTGAAACAATTTTGCACCAAACAGCTTTATCGCAATCTGCTTCCCTTTCTAGTTTTATTTCATAAGCCTGAATAGATTCTTTAATATATAAAATAACTCCCCCGCCCCTTCTTCCTATTCGATCTTTCCTAAACATTACATATCCTGTCAGTCCTAATTCAGCATCTGTTATATCTATGTTGGCCCATGATTCAGTTATACCAATTATGTGAGGGTCAATATCTTCTACCATAATGTTTAATTCGTTTTTCTTATTTACTATGCTCCTTGCATTTAAACATACGCATCTATAACCTTTTTCAGAGATGTTTTTCGGATGATTTGATATTGGTTTGTCTGTGCTAGTGGCCTCTTGTTCTGCTTGAGACACTTCTAGGTAACCCCCCCTGCACTTCTAGTTTAAAGAATGTTTACTTCCAAAAATAGTTGTCATTGTACCCAAGTCACTAGCTACTGCTGCTGAAAGTTTGTCCGCGAATACTGCCGCCCCCTTTCCACTTAAATGAAGCCCATCCTTCATGTACATATCAGCCCTCCCAACAAAACTTCCCCATAAATCCACAAATCCAACTTCCTCTTCCCTACATAGCTTCTGGACTAACATGTTAATTGCCATCCCCCGACAATTTCGATATTTGTGACCCCTCCTGCCCATTACAGGTAAAATCCCTGACAGTATTACCTGCTCAACCCGCGTCTGTTTTAGTGTTCTGACCAACTGCCTATTTTTCCTAACTATGGCAGTTGTACCCTCCCTCTCTACGTTATTTGTCCCTACGTGGACTAAAACAGATCCACCCTTACCCTTGTATTGTTTATTGATGATACATTTTATATAAAGAACATTCATTCATTCATTCATTCTGTACGAATCACAAGTGACTAAGAGGTTATCCGAGTCATATAATGCTATATTTAGTGAATAAGACACTGTTTGTATACATCACGAGAGTGTTATCGACCAGATGAAAGTCACAAGTGCCGCAAGCACGAGTGACTATTATCTGGCTGATAACCCTAGCATGATATCAATAGGCAATGTATTATTCCTATTACGTAGCGGCATATTAACATTTGAACGTACTTATCACATCCTGCCTTTGTAAACATGCAGTTCCTCTACTGTTGATCCACCACATTACAAGTTCGATGTTCGCCATTACTGCCGGAACAACGAAATCTTATCTAATACGCCTTCTTCTTATTTGAGTAAACATTACAAAAATGCAACAAGAGTCAATGAGAAGCGGTGTATGGTTTTGTCAACACTCAGAATGAGTCAGCCGTGTGCTATCCAGCAGGATAATGCACGGTAAAAAGACCAATTAGGTAGTTTTATTACCATGCATTGTCCTCCTGGATAACACACGACTGACTCGTTCTGAGAATTATTATGTTAAGCATACGGTTGTGAACTTCGAGTGGATACCAGCACGGATTGTCGTTGAATAGTGTGCACCAATGCATTTTATGTTACAATTTTTCGTGTCACCTTCAGAGTTGGCAAACCAGAGCGAACTACGAGGCGGCGACGACGGAGACGTTTAACACGGCCGACGTCCTCGTAGACGGCGCCGGACTGGAATCAATGAACACCCAGAGTTACGGAATATGCGGCGTGCCGGGCGAATTCATCCAAATCCCAGTCGGGTACATGCAGGCACCACTGTCGACGATAATCGAAATCTACGGAACTCCAGGTAACGCGACGTCGACACAGCTAACTTATTAGGGGGTGCTTCAGAAACAAAGTATCATATGTGTGGATATAAGTAGACGCAATACTAGGTACATAATGACTTTAACGTTGAACTTCCAACAGAATTGTGTTTTAACAAAATTAATAAAGATAATGACGTGAAACGAAACCCTCGGTCAGTCTTGCGGGTAAGTCTAGAATGTGAACAGCTTTTCACCGGTTAGAGAGCAAGAACACTAGGCACAATAATCAAAGACCACCAATCTTGTCGCCACTCCCTGTCGGCCGTACGTGATCACAAGCATTATCACACAGGTCATCATCACACAGGTCATCATCGCACAGGTCATCATCGCACAGGTCGTCATCGCACAGATCGTCATCGCACAGGTCATCATCGCACAGGTCATCATCGCACAGGTCATCATCGCACAGGTCATCATCGCACAGGTCGTCATCGCACAGGTCGTCATCGCACAGGTCGTCATCGCACAGGTCATCATCGCACAGGTCATCATCGCACAGGTCATCATCGCACAGGTCATCATCGCACAGGTCATAATCGCACAGGTCGTCATCGCACAGGTCGTCATCGCACAGGTCGTCATCGCACAGGTCGTCATCGCACAGGTCATCATCGCACAGGTCATCATCGCACAGGTCATCATTGCACAAGTCATCATCACACAGGTCATCATCGCACAGGTATCAACGTTCAACAAAAAATGTAGTGACATTAAGACCATGAGGAGAATTTGTGCTAATGACGACTGTTGTGTTTGCAGAATAAATTACAAATAAGATAAAATTTGTTCTTTTAGAGAAGACAATCGTGCACGAGTGGGGCCACCTTCGCTGGGGTCTCTGGGACGAATACCCCATCCCAGGATACCCGAACTTCTATTACGACTCTAATGGCCAGGTGGCAGCAGTGAAGTGCGGCAAGTTCATGAGAGGCTCGCACGTCGACTCCGTGACGTGGGGAGAATGCTCCGTGAACAGGTTCGTTCGCGGTGGCTGCGGCAAATCAATGAAACACTTTCTCGAGCCACAATGAAACCTCGGACAGTCTTGTCAATTCCGAATGGCGACTGATGTCATATCTTTCCAACCTCATGTTATTAAATCTTGCAGACGAAACGTGTAGTTGCTCTACTCATTGCAACATTATAATGTTTATTTTGCGTTATCTTATTCACATAAGTTAGCAATATTAAAAATGAATTTAGCTAATATTAGTATTGTGTTTATAAATATATATATATATATATATATATATATATATATATATTTATATATTTATAAACACAATACTAATATTAGCTAAATTCATTTTTAATATTGCTAACTTATGTGAATAAGATAACGCAAAATAAACCTTATATAATGTTGCAATGAGTAGAGCAACTAAATATACAAATATAATAAAACTATATATATATATATATATATATATATATATATATATATATATATATATATATATATATATATATATCAAGGCAGCAAGTGTCCCAGAGTTTTATTTTAGTGATTGCTGTTGGTATAGAATTCCGTATTCAGACTGATCTGCGGTAGAACGAAATTAGTAAATCATTGAAAAAATAAACTCTCCCCTAATTGTATATATATATATATATATATATATATATATATATATATATATATATATATATATATATATATATATATATATATATATAGTTTTATTATATTTGTATATTTATTTATTTAATTAGTCATTTACTAATTACTGTTATGTTAGTATAGTATTATTATATTGCTGTGTTGTGCAATATTTATTTTAAAATGATAATTACTAGTTGTAGTATTTAAATATATTTGTTTATTGAACAAATGTAGGTCATGCAGTTGATTTTAATACATTGTGAAACGCCATGGATCATGGATCACGTGCTATGTCAAACAAAATATTATTATTATTATAGGACGACGGGATTGCCTTCTAACACGTGTGTGTTCATGGACGATAAGGTCGATGCGGGCGTCAGGGCATCATTCATGTTTTATCACTACATCAATGGCGTAAGTGTGGATTGTATGTTGTCCGTTGTACAGGCTACTTCCATTAACTGGAAGACGTGCTCTTGCAACAGTTCGTTTATTTAAACATTCCCAGAAGCATCAAAAAAGTCCGAAAAACTAAATTTTTTTCACTTGGAATATTACTTAATGCATGCAGTATCGTTTGAGGAAAAGTGGTTAGTGTATCGTAAAACGCTTTTGAAATAAATTCAAAATAGACAAAGCATAACCTCTGTAACGAAGGCATAGCCTAGTCCTATAACTACTGAATTACTATATCGCTGGCTATATCTCATCCATTCACTCGTACATTCATAAAACTATATAAACCATGTCTCCCTGTCAATAGGTAAACCTCTTTTTCTTCAATTTGCATGGTGTGTTCAGGACGTCGCTGCCCGAATTTGTTATCTCGAAATCAATGTCTTTCTCGAGCTGTTCAACCAGCTGTCGCCGTTCCGAAGATATCTGTGATGTCCTTCTCACGTCTTTGTCGTGCATTGCCTCTACTTTTTTCCCCTGCCGCTATCCCTCCAGTATCGGCCCTTGCAATCCATCTTGCCTCTCTATTTGGACCATTGGCGCTTGACAAAATTACACACCCCGTTAGGTTAAATACTGACTTATCTGATCGGTGTGTCGTTGTTGGGTGTTAGGTTACGACATTCTGTGACAACGACACAAATGATCCGTCTACGCTGCACAATGACGAAGCTCCGAGTCCTCACAACGACTTGTGCAACGGCAGGAGCGTCTGGGAAGTCCTGCGTGAAAACGAAGATTTCCGTAACGGTCAGTATACTAAAGGCAGGTGTGTGTGGGTGTGGGCGTGTGCGTTTGTGTGTGCGTTTAGACCAGCGACGTTTAAACACAATGTGAGTGTCATCTATTGGCACTCGCTATTTTTTATTTGAGCTTTAATGAAAGGTCACGACGAGTGCACCAGTTGTTGGTCACCTACTTCGAAATTGCGACTGTTGGTAAAATTGGACCCATCCCAATTCCTCCGACACAATCTTAGCCATAAAATGGCCTCGCTATACGGTCTCGCGAGAGTGCCTACCTGATCGATTCTTGCACCGCGATATCGTTCGATACCATGTCGGCCGACAAATCGGAAACAAATGGCTCGTGTAAACCGAGCTTTTCAAAAGAGATTCAATATGTGCTTTTTTTACTGAAAAATTAATAAAAGATATTTTCTAACAATGTTGCAGTCACAGACACGCAACAGTAACATATTGAAAGAAGTCCGTAGTGCTAAGGAAAGAAAGAAAAATAATAGAACCACTGGTGTCCTCTGGTGGAATTCAGTTCAATTAATGGAGGCAGCAATAATTTCCCGGAATACATTTACATGAACGTTGGAATTGCATTCGGTATTTTATATTTGTGTATTGTTGACCTTAGGCGCCCACGTCTGGAGCTGGGTACTTTTGACCCGTGCACAAGAACAAGTACGTTTCCACTGTCCATGTTTGAATGTACTCTGAATTACAGCAGTCAATCGTTACATATGGTACATTGTAACACGTTACAGGAAACAGCCCCGCTCTTCCGAGTTCACATAACACAAGGCCGATATTCCGCATCGTCCAGGCTAACCACCAGAGAATTGTGATGTTGCTGGACGTATCTGGGAGCATGAGAAATCCAGGTATCATTGTAAGTAGGTCTGAGCACATCACCTAGTCAAATGCAATGCATTTGTCACTGTTTGGACATGTATTGAAATGGGATATTAACCCCATGTGACACACATGCATGCACGCGCCCACACACGCACGCACGCACGCACATACGCATGCACACATGCACACACCACAATGTAAAAGGTTAACTAAATACCACTTATCACTGTTTTGACATGTATTGAAATGGGGTATTAACTCCATGTAATATCAACTTCATATGACACACACGCACGCACATACGCACACGCACGCACACCACCATGTAAATACCACTTAACATAACATTAAATATCACGCCTCAATCCCAAATAGACACATATGCTACTTAATTCTGGCACTTGGCAATTGTAAGCTATACTAAATATTCAGGAATTCGTCTTAAGGTGATAACTTGTGTGCACTATTTTTAAGGTGTTTGCACCTAATACGGTTAAATGCATATTAATTACATCATTTGCATGTATTTTGACGCTTGACAACCTAACAAAATGTGCCTCTGGATATGCTGTCAGATCAACCGGCTAGAAAAGTTACGACAGACAGTTGCCGAATTTCTCCTGCACTCCGTACCGATAGGCTGCTCTGTCGGCCTCGTGGTCTTCAGCAGCGAAGCTTCTGTCGTTGTCCCTCTCAAGAAAATCACGTCTGCTCGAGAGCGGCAGGAGCTAGTGGCAAAACTACCAACACACGCCGGCGGCTCTACTGCAATAGGGGCAGCTCTGCTACGTGGCATCCAGGTATCATCCCTGTGTAAAACATTGTTATAGGAATTTTGCGGAGACAATGATGTAGAATTAAGAAAAAATTCAATGCATTTATACATAACTTTTATAGTATATTCTATAGGAATTTTGCGGAGACATTTCTACAGAATCCAGAAAATACTATATTGAATTTGTAGTATTCTATTGTTTTCTATACAATATTTTATTATGCCCTGTAAAAGTATGTAACATTCTTTAAAATTTATACAAATCTATACAAATGTATACAAATAATTATATACAAGTATTATAGAATGTAGAAGTAAACAAATTCTATATAATCTGTAGTATTCTGTAATTTTCTTCACACAAGTCTAGTATACTTTGTAGAATTATGTACAATTATACACAATTAAATTGTTTTAGTATTGTGTTGTGGTTTTGCTAACCGATCAACGACGAAACAATAAGGTTTATCGAGAATGCCATCCAAAGTCATCAAAATAATGACGTTTTAGAACACCCAATTGTTGTAATTACTGTACATTTTAGTTAATTTAAAATGACGTTTCTGTGTTACTGCGCAAGAAGGGAATAAGAGTTAATATTTCGGTCATCCTTTCAACAGGTTCTTGAGGCTGCTGGTGGCGCCACCTCCGGTGGAACTTTGATACTAGTCAGCGATGGCGCAGAGAACAGGAGTCCCTATATCGACGACGTGAAGCCAACGGTTGTCAACAAGAGGATTATCGTCCACACGATTCTTGTCGGTGATAAAGCTGATAAGAGACTGATTAAGTTATCCGCTGCCACTAGAGGCGTATCATTCTTTGACTCTGGATTGTATAAATCCTCGGATCTTGAGAGCGCATTTAGATCAAGTGTCACTTTATTCGATGACGGTGCGCCAGGGGTCACTCCAGTCGAGGTATGTATTATCCAGTTTCGCCATCTAGCGATCAAACTTATTGTCACGCGTACCCGGGCTTGAGACAGTCTGTCAAAGTAAATATACAAGATGTTCATACAGTGACCCACATATATGATTTACACCATAATGCACGCACGCACGCACGCACGCACGCACGCACGCACGCACGCACGCACGCACGCACGCACGCACGCACGCACACCAAACAATGTTTACGTATGTCGATATACATATATGTTTGCTAATGGAGAGCATTTTAAACTGGTTCATGCGTTTCTGTAATATGTGGTCTGATTGCATTATTTGCACACGCAGTGAAAAAGAAATGATGACCTATAATAAAGTATTATATTTATCCGCATTTACTCCGACCAGATTTTGCTCGAATCGCTGACTGTCTTTCCCGGCGACGAGGTGACGAGATCTATTCCCATCGACTCGAGCGTTGGACGGAACACAACCTTCTCCTTTTCCTACGCGGGAAACACTTTCCCAGTGGACGTCATTGTGACGTCACCGCGTGGAGACAATTACACCGGTGACGGTTCAAATGGACATTATAACAACATCACGAAGAAATTGACAGTATCATTCGAAAATAATTCTGAGGTTATACATTTTGTTTGTTCTCTCTTGTTGTAATTGTTTTGCATGCAGTGGGCAAACGTGCTGCTTGTATACAGCCTAGACTAACAACATCAACAAACTGGTGATCCCGTTTGGCCATCTAAGTTACTGTATCGGACATTGTCTGTGTGTATGTCTCTCTGAATAACTGAATGACAGGCTGGCCGGCTGGCTGGCTGGCTGACTGACTGGCTGACTGCTTGGCTGACTGACTGACTGGCTGTCTGATCGACTGAATGGTTGGCTGGCTGGCTGGCTGGCTGGCTGGCTGGCTAGCTGACTGGCTGACTATTGGGTTGACTGGTTGGTTGCACGAGTTGTTGGGTGTCTGGCTGGCTTTCTGACTGACTGGTTGGCTGACTGACCGGCTTGGTCAGTGTGTGGGTGTCTGGTTGGTTGAATGACCGGCCTACTGACGGGCTGGATGGTCGTCTACAGTGCTGGACAACTACTTGACTGTATGCTGTGGTGCCATCGAGCCAGGCAGACTGAGTGAATGCTTGCGTAGTCTGCTGGAAACAACTCCATTCAAAATGTTGTATTTTAACGTTGCCTGTTTCAATACGTTACATGTATAATTGTATTGTTATATGTGCCTATCAATCAGTGTCGGCAAGTATATGTCGGCATGTTGAGACCTTACTGTTGAACGTTGTCTGTAATTCTCCCCAAGGCGGGACAGTGGACGGTGCTGCTGAGAAACCGAGGCGCGTCCACCGTCTTCACTCACATGCTTGTCACGTCCAAGGCTCCATCTGACGACAGCTACCCCGTCAGAGTGAGGGCCTTCCTCAGTCATCAAGAGATAGACTTCAATGGTGAGAATATCGGCTCGTTGTAGCTGCAATGATATCCATCTTACACTTCCGGTGGCAAAGGGAAAACGAGTTCAATATATAGCGCGCTTCTCCAATATTGGATGATCAGAGCGCGGTATGCATTGCCTCCAGCAGAACTATTCACGCAAACACCTCTTTTAAACTTCAGTTGAGCGAAAGTTGTTCGTTTCTATAATTCCATCACTGGAATCCAACCACCGTCTATCTAGGTACACATTTACACAGCTGAGTGAACTGAGGCAGTTGGGACATAAATAAAGTGCATAAGATTCCAATGGCAGCAAGTAGATTCAAACACACTCCTCTCAGTTGAAATTCCTACGTTCTATTAATATCCCACCGCATCAGAAGCTTTTTAAAACGAGTTTTGGAAAGAACGTACTGAAATGCTATAGTTTGTTGTTTGTTTAGTATTCATTAGCATCTAATAATCCGACACATAAGTCGAACAATTAATATATCTTGTACACATTTACATACTAATGGTGCATTTACTTAATAACACTCTGCCTTCAGACTCGTCAACGTTGAAGATGATTGTGAGAGCAGACGTAAGGAAAGGTTATGCACCGGTAATTGGAGCCAAGGTCGAAGTTCAGGTCGGGTCATCGCCATGGAAACCGATGAAAGACGACGGATTAGGTATGCTTGGTTGTTCGATGGAATGTACAATCATTTTCATTGGATGATT
>OY759264.1:6209658-6232158 GCA_963662155.1 Lamellibrachia columna | reverse complement strand
TCTGACTTCATGCCAAACAGCATGTCTGACGTCATGCCAGACAGCGTGTCTGGCAACCAATAGTGCTATTACATAATAAAAAAACACCCAATCATCTTTGGTTGCTATGACTTTTAATCATCTTACTGCGATACACACACACGCACACGGTCACGCACACACACGGTCACGCACACACACACACACACACACACACACACACACACACACACACACACACACACACACACACACACACACACACACACACACACACACACACACACACACACACACACACACACGCACGCACACTCACGGACACGCACACACGCACACACACACGCACACAGACACGCACACAGACACGCACACACACACGTACACCCACACACACATATATAGATGGCATATTTGAATATCTGTATAAGCAGTTAATTAGCAATGAAACGTTACTTAATTTTTTAATCAAACTCAGCCTATAGTTCATGACTAAATACAAACCACTCGGCTGATCATTGTTCTTGGAAGTGCGGGGCAGGATAGCGTAATGCTGACAAGCTATCTACATTGCTTTCTCTCTCTCTCTTTGTCTCACAGGGTGCTATAGCGTCATCCCTTGGGTAACTACGTGCCCCTTGTTTGTGTTTTTCCACAGGTATCTTATATATTTGTGTGAGTCTCGCATCGGCAGCACGATTCCGAATAATATTAATGATAATAATAATAATGAAAAGTAATTATAATGACAGTCACTTACGAACTATCTAGTTATGCCTAGCGGAATATGGATATTTTGTTAGTACACCCACTACAATGCACTACTATAATCATATCAGCCTATATGCATTTATTTATTGATCTATAAACGTTTAATGTGAATAGCTTACTGTGTGTTTTGCTTCTGCTGGAACCGTCCTGTGAACATATTGACATGATGATATGCGGCTCCAATATCCTGTTATGTTTTTGGGCTTGGAAATGCATTTACACAACGGATAATAGAACGGAAATAGAAATGTGTCTAGCAAGGTGACTATATATAATATATATATATATATATAATTTTGGCACTTAGTACAATTTGGCTAATTTTGATTGATATAAGTGTACAATTTTATGGGAGTAAGAGTCAATGTATGTAACAAACCATCAACAGGTCCTCGATGTTGTCAGTAGCGCCACCAGCCGTCAGACTTTAGTATTTGTCAGATAATGCTACTTCACACCCTTTCACACTGTTTTGCCATCAGTCGTTAGGTGGCGTTCCCTATGCGGCGTCGCCGCCGATTTGCCTGGTGTCACTCGACACAATAACGTGCTTCAAAGACGTGAATGGTAAATACCGTACACAAAGTATTTACTTCCTGTTGCATGTGAATGGTTGCGATCAACAATAGCTACTGTTGAATGTCAACAAAGAATAATAGTAGACGGGGGATAATTGAAATTAATCATGGATGGAGTACGTACCACAGGGACCAGCAACATAAGTTACTATAATTCTTACATTATAAATAATGATAGATTACAAACCAAGCACATTTCTGACAACTGAGGATGACATAAATATTTAGAAATGTTTGAGTTACAATTCACGCCGTTGAAGCCTGTGATGGCATCATGAGATGTATGGAAGCACGACCACTGCCACAACATGGCAATCAATTAAAAATGGACGGCTGTCGGAGTGGTACAAACAATTGATCTACATTATTATATAGGTATGAAGGTCTACACGTCTTGTAGCAAGTCTTGTTCTTGAAGCAGTGTCTATGTTACAACATGGCAATCAATTAAAACTGGACGGCTGTCGGAGTGGTACAAACAATTGATCTACATTATTATATAGGTATCAAGGTCTACACGTCTTGTAGCAAGTCTTGTTCTTGAAGCAGTGTCTATGTTACAACATGGCAAGCAATTAAAATGGACGGCTGTCGGAGTGGTACAAACAATTGATCTACATTATTATATAGGTATCAAGGTCTTCACGTCTTGTAGCAAGTCTTGTTCTTGAAGCAGTGTCTATGTTACAACATGGCAAGCAATTAAAAATGGACGGCTGTCGGAGTGGCACAAACAATTGATCTACATTATTATATAGGTATCAAGGTCTATACGACTTGTAGCAAGTCTTGTTCTTGAAGCAGTGTCTCTGGGTAGAGACACTGCTACTATAATGTAGCTAATGTTGGTTTGTTATGCGATGCAGACGTTTTCTAAGCACCTCAGTGGGACACATGCAAACACTAAGTAATCAAGGTTGTGGCTGGCATTCAGTGACACACGTATAGGCGTAATTATTATCTTTACGATAACATATCAATCACAATAATACCACGGTTGCAACTTCCGCTACAGCTTTTTTGAAATTGTGACCTTCACCGCCGGGGCCCACGATGTCCGTCAGAAGAGGACTGTCTTGCAAAGACTCCATAGACAAACAAACATACATAGAAACAAACATAAAGACATACATAATAATAATTTAAATTTATACAGCGCACGAATACACTAAAAATAAAATGCTCTCGGGCGCTTTACATAAAATTGCATAAGTTAAATATGTATAAGTAGTTAAGAAAGTAAACTGTGCAAAACAGACAAGCTGGTTAAAACACATTCTAAATTTACACCAAAAAAGACAAGCCATTAAAATTATAACACATCTATAATAAGTGTGTGAGAGCTCACAAATATGCGTCCGAAACAATTCCAGATACATTGGCCTCCCCCCCTGTGGACGCCCATGCCAGGGAGGTCGAGATGGCGTCGGACTGAACAGATCTGCCAGGAGTGAAGTGTACAGCGTTTTGAACCGTCCCAGTGACTGGATACAGCGATATACAAGAACGTACCTTTATTTTTATAATAGCGACATCCGGTGAATATACACGTATGAAATATCAATTAAAATTGGCTTAGACATTTTATTTTACGGAACATGCATACGTGGTCATCACTATAGTCTATGCTAATGTAACACGGCACATTTGCCACATTAACCAGCAGTTTGTTTTAAATGTTTGAACCGGCGGTCGTATAGTCAAATATTAGACCCCTATACTTTAATGTATTAATGCAGTTTATGATAATTATTGTTATACGTAGGGAGCGCCTCCGCGCGCACGCACGCACGTCAGTGTTGGACTATTCGACGAACAATCAAAAACCGATGAAACCTACCTCAACCAAACACTATAAATAATAAGACGTGTCAGTTCGGGGTATTTGTGTAATCACGACGCCACTAGCGCTACCTGACGGCTGGGTTTATCAACTAAAAATGGCTGATATTCGGCCAACAAAGCGTGGTGGCAGGATATGCGCGGCAATTGGTTGCCATTACACAACCTACAATTCAGATGTCTTCTTATTTCGATTTCCGAATGAAAAGGACAGAGATAGGTAAGTAAATTAAAGCATTATTGCATAAATTACAGTAACAATAAGCACAATGTTGTGGTTGTGCCCTATTATCGCCAACTTCGAAGATGAAGTCTAAGCATGAGTTAGCTGCGAGTAAACGAGTGTTTACTTACTACTAAAATAGTACTGTCGACTACTGTCAGTGTGAAATGACTTTAGCAAGATTTAGCACTGTGACCTTGATCTAGTCTGTGTGCAAATATATACTTCTGTCAGCCTGAAGCTAGACAACGGTAGTCGTAGACTGCCTGCAGCAGTGGCAGTGCTAGCCTAGGGCTAGGCTGTCAGTGCATCTAGTGTAGGGTGGTAGCTGTGGCGTAGCCTCGGCGGTAGAGCCAGTGGCAGGGCTGTCACTTGCACTGTTGGCACACATAGTGTTATTTGAACATACCACATAACATGAAACTATATTGGCAGGAGTAACTTAATGCAGTTTCCATAAAAATGAGTGGTATTAAAAGTCGGTAAGTCATAGCCATGGTTATGCATGGCATAGCCATAGGCATAGGCATAGCCATAGGCATAGCCATAGGCATAGGCAGTAAAGTAATTCTTTTGCTAGAGTGATTTTTTTTAATGCATGACCTAAATTTTATGTGTCTGATTTTTTTGCTGACACCAACTGAACTCTACAATAACTACAGAATGTGCTCAACTCATGTTGAAGACAGCCAGTTCATGGACCCAACACACACATCATTGATGCCATAAGCGATCCCAACTATATTTGAGTCTGTGCCAAACCCACCTCCCAAAATAGCATCAAAGAGACAGTGAACTGAACAACACACTCCTGAATTACACAGTAAGAATACATTTAATTGGTTAGTTGTCAGATGTGTCCTGCATGGATATTTCTATGCTCAGTTCTCTTCACCTCTGTATTCTTGTATCCATCTGTCAGTTTGTATATGTTAAAAACAATTATTCTTTACCCATAACACA
Source organism: Lamellibrachia columna (assembly GCA_963662155.1). NCBI lineage: Eukaryota > Metazoa > Annelida > Polychaeta > Sabellida > Siboglinidae > Lamellibrachia > Lamellibrachia columna. The sequence goes on along the minus strand of OY759264.1, from coordinate 6,227,802 downwards.
AACTATAATCACTGCGAATGGATGTACCCATATAGTTATATCCAGTTTTATTTAAATAATTCAGGGTGCATTAGTCAATTTATGTGTTTTGCAGGTACATCACTTGAATCCAGCGAGACTACATGTTTATCGGATGAACCACTGCCTGGTCCCTCATCTGAGTGCAGCACTCCAAAAAAAGCAAAAACTACCGAAGTTAGTTGCTCGACTGCGAAAGAAAGTCTGTCGTTTGAAGAAGCAGAAGAAATGTTCTATAAAATTTACAACACAAGACATGCGTATCAAACACATTATGTCTCAGACAATGCCATTTCATTTATTGAAACTCAGATTCGAATGTCTAAACGAAGTAAACATGGAAAATGATGGTCCATCTCAGACAAGATGCTAGGTTTGTCCATTTTTTATCACAGCCAAAAAGCATATCTCCTGCTCTCCAAATTATTTTGTTTGTCCTCAAAGTCAACCCTGCTTAGATCAAGTCTAACTTGTCTCCTGGCTTCAGTGATAAGGTGTTTGATGCGCTAAATCTTAAAGTTGCTAGTATGTTTCATATTGCTTTTCAATGTGTTCTAACTTTTGATGAGATTTCTCTTAAGTCTGCTTTGGCATATAATTCTCAACGTGATTTCATTGAAGGTTTTGAAAACTTTGGTGACTTGGGTCAGAGCAAATACATGGCGACACATGCACTTGTCTTCATGGTTTCTATCACAGGGAACTATCACAGGGAAAATGCTGCAGTCACTCACTTGGTCATGTATAGATAAATTGAAAAAATTGGCCTCTCTTTTCAGGTGTTAATTTGCGACCAAGGCTCGAATAATCGTCAGTTTATAGAATCATTGGAGAAAGTAACCTTTGATAAACCATTCATCACAGTTGACCACAAGAACATATCTGTTATATATGATTCACCCCACTTGTTGAAAAATTTGCTCAACAACTTCAAGAAACATGGCTTCATTGTGAACAATCAATCAATTAAATGGCAATATGTTACCCAGTTTTATGGTTTTGATAAAGCAAATACTATTCGCATGGCTCCTAAATTGCAAGACAAGTATATCAACTTACCTCCTTTTTCTGCAATGCGTGTAAATCTTGCTGCTCAGGTTTAAGCCACTCTGTTGCCACAGGTATATCCACACTTTCTATTCTAGGTCACTTGGATGCACAAGCGAAGCATACTGCTAGTTTCATTGAAATGTTTGATGAAATGTTTAATGCTTTCAACAGTGGTTCACTCAAATGCAGCCAGAAATTCCGCCATGCCATTCAGAACGAGAGTGGTCATGTGCAATTTTTTAAAGATGCCCTTACATTCGTAGATATGATACAGCTGCCAAGTGGCTGAAAATTACCATGTTTGAATGGGTGGAAAATTTCAATAAAGTGTCTGCTTTCACTTTGGGCCGGTTTGAGTTAAAATCATGATTTCAAATTTTTACTAACTAACCGACTTAACCAGGACTGCTTAGAAAATATGTTTTCCATGATTCAAAGCAGGCGCGGACACAGATACAACCCTGATCCACATCAATTCCTGGCTGCATTTCGACAGATTGTTGTTGACAAACTTCTGCCTAGTGAGGCAAGCAATTGTCAAGCTGATATTGACAAGGTTCTGCTAGGTCTCGTCTCTTTCTCACAAGTGTCCGCGCCATCTCAGATTAGAGTCTACTTTGCATGATGAATGCCTGGCTGTGAGTGCAGATGAGAGCAATGCCGTGAACACACCTAACATTTGTACACAGAATGTGGTAAGCTATATGGCTGGATATATGTTAAGAAGGATACCATTCTCCTGTTCAAAAAGCCATTCCAAATTTACAGTACCTAACCTTTCTGACAATTAACCAACAACTGAGTTTTTGAAAGCAAAAGCCTACCGGGCAAACAGTATGTTGATTTATCCTTCACTTTGTGTTGCTTCACTCAAAGAAAAATTCGAGACTGTTTTTGTCAATCACTTCCCTCATATAGTGCATATGGAGCAAGTTTTAGTGAGACTTGTTATGTATTCAGAACCTTATTGTGAAGGCATGGCAGATTGTGACTCCATGACCTGTAAACAGAAGCTGGCGTGTGTGGCACGGTTGTTCATGAAAGTCAGTCTTTTCCATGCCATCAAGACATCAAATATAGATAATAAATGTGCCGCAAAATGTTAAAACTATTGCATATGTGAATATATTCTGCGAGATGATGTCAAAGTGTACAAGTTCACTGTAATTAGTGTTTTTCATACAGGTCACATTATGTGTCACTTATGAGGTCACTCCTATGCAATTGTTTTGTAGTAACATTATATATAGTTCACAATTATTAATTAGACTTGAATATGTTTGGGTTACATTGAAATGGTAATTGCTTACTTGCTGTTACAACAATTCTATTTTATGCTACTGGTTCAGCAATATGTCATTCTCTTGAAACACCTTAAATACTGTATCATTGACATTGTATTTGCCGTATATAATGTACATATTGAACATATCTAACATGTGAAATATATTAGTTGACTTATTCTACAAAAAATAAACCATGGTTGCAGTCAACACAACTTTCTCTGTATGTGTCTTGCTATTTAAAGTTATTTGATACACCCAGCCGCTAGGCGGCAGAACTTTTAGGTAATTACCGTTGAAAGAATAGGTAGTGACGTCTTATTATATTATCAACCTACTCATTAGCTTTATTACAAACACAAATCGTGAGGGCGGTAACTCTCTTATTGACCACCGTTGGCTTCATGTCGTCGATTTCTGTTATCTGCGCCAAAGTACCACCGCTGTTGGCGCCACCAGCAGCCGCGATAGCCTGTCGAAAGTATGATCGAAATATAAAGTATTTCTTTCAGCCTACAGACCTTACAAGTTTCAGTGTGGCGTGAAACATTCCGCTTTTTAGTCATTTCCATACATCCTGCGATCATCTGCTCTCAAACAAACCGCTCTTGTCGTATTTGATTTTACGATTTATTTCGTTTGATATTCAGGTTTTTGGCTTGATTAAGTGTATTTAAATACGATTGTACGATCTAAATTAACATTTTGTGGGTGTAGATGAACCTAATAAAGCCGAAAATCTTAAAATCACTTCACGTGTTTATGTTCACGTTTTTTTCTTGGTGTGTGGGTCGGATGAAGAAACAAATAAGAACTGCTTAGTTCGGGTATACGACATTCGGCAGGTGGCGCCACCAACCGAAAAACCTCCCGCCACAAGACCTCCCGCTGTCCCACATAATGTCATACGTAGATTTTATAAAGCATGTCCATTGGATGCTGAAATTAAGAAATGTTGACGATGATGCTTCCGTGTGCAACAATAATATGTTACTTTGGTACACACGAAGCGTCACCCGTTTTTATATGCCTTTCCAGGCCCATCGAAAACGCAGTTTGTCGTCGGAGCCTAATTTAGATGTTATTATCGTTTTTTTGTACCTGAATGCTACGCATTTTTGACATATTGCAGAGTGCTTATCGTCCAATGCACAGCTGTGAAACAGCTTTTGTACGCGTAGAGTATGATAACTATACTGCTTGCAGCGTGATACTAGTGTTACTGGATCTTAGTACCGCCTTTGATGCCGTCTACCGTCATTTACTGATCAATCAACTACCCAGAATTGGCGTGCGAAGCAATGCCATCTGTTGATTTTATCTTTCAAGTCGTATCTTTCACAGCGAACTCAGGCAGTCACAGTTTACAACGTCATTCCACGAAGTGTCTAACCTGTGGTGTGCCGTAGGGCAGCGGGCTCGGGCCGTGCGCCATTTCAGCCCTACATACTTGTCATCGCTTGTGACATCCTGTACGCCGACCAGATCACTTCGATTGACCTAACAATGTCTACTGGCGGTCCTTAAATATCACTTGGAACACTATGGCTGTCGTTCGTTCTCCGTGGCTGGGCCGATTCTATGGAATGCCCTGTCTCACACAGTCAGGAATGATGACTCTGTTTCCACACTTAAGACATTACTAAAACACATTTGTTCCAGCAGGCTTTCGTACAACGTTGCACTTCGCAGCAGTGATATTCCAGTGATATTTTAGCTATACATTTCATTTATGTATTGATGATGTTTTGTTATAAACTAACTTATTCTATTTATTTAACTAATTTAACCACCTTATTTATTTTAGTTATATAACCTGTTAGCTCATTTAATTCGTTATTTTGATCTCATTATTTTTAACTCATTTTAATGTATTCCACTTACATGTGTACAACGCCTTTGAGCAAGTGTTTCATGGCGCGTTATGAATGTTTTATAATAAACAATAAATAAAGTATAAGTGCTACCCCTATATAGTAGTTGGCGTTTTGCCACCAGTTCCTACTTTACTCGCCTAAACGTGATTTCCTTGAGAGGGCCAACAACACAAGTTTTGAAAGTATGCAACTGTATGTCGTAACCATTCTAAATAAGTTACCAGGCTGTAAACCAAGATGCATTTTTTGTACTAATGTTAGCGTAGCGTAGTGCATAGCGTAGAAATATAATGCGTGTTGTGCATCTGCATGTGTGCGCGTGTGTGTATGCATGCCAGCGCATGTGCGTATGTGCCAAAAAATTACCCACTATAGCAAAAGAACAAAGTTTAAGGGACGAAAACAAGTGTTATATTGGCAGTGATATGATTTCGAGCACGTATAACTAAGAATTTTTGTGACATCAAGTTCCGCTAGATTCGAACAGTTGGCGTGAAAAACTAAACGCATGAACGGCGCGTGCTTTAATTTAGTCTACCAGCTACATCTAACCCACAATTAGGGGAAAAAACGTTCGTCACGCTGAGGTACTATGCGTGCTACATATCTCCTAATCTCGTGCCTGCAACAATATACAAAAGTGTTCGTCTCGCCCTTGTTCAACTAATGATACATGAAATATTATGCGTGCTACAAATCTCCATATCTCGTGTCTGCAACAATATACAAAAGAGTTCGTCTTGATCTTGTGCTGTTAGTGCCAAAACGTAAATATAATGGAAATCAGTGACTACATCTTTCCTTATTCCGCGTCTGCAACCAATGAGAGCCGGCGAAACAACGAGGACCCAAGTACCAGTTACTGGGTATTCTTGTTGACGCTGGATATCCTGGTCAGCAGACACGCTGCCATATATATATATATATATATATATATATATATATATATATATATATATATATATATATATATATATATATATATATATATATATATATATATATATATTTATATATATATATATATATATATATATATATATATATATATATATATATATATATATATTTCTATATATTGCCTGTAAATCAGAGTTTACAAATGTGTGCTCTAAGATGGCCCCGTATATTCATCGCACATTGCGCATACAAAGTCTCCACTTTGGTGCCCCGAACATGTATCGTAAGCCCAGCCTTGCGTGTGGAACACGACAGGCACATGTCAGGTGTCAGGCTTTCGGTGAATGTGTCCCCACAGTACATGATCATCCCCGTCGCCTATGCTGCGGGCTTCGGCTTTAATCACCCCCTCCTCGTCTCTGCATTATCCGAAACAATGTCATAACACTTCGCTGCCTTTCGTGTCTTTTATGTCGTGGCAGATTGCCTGCTTATAATCCCCTGTAGTAAGGGGCATGTCTTAAGCACCATATAACGTTACCACAACATCGCACTTTTTTACGGATAACTCGTGCACATACATATTGTCCAATAGGCGGTGACAGGTGACACGAATACAGACGAACTGCTATTTTCTCACAACACAGCTTAGATCTAGGTTAGATTAAAGCAAATTCGAACACTTTAATAAAACAGTATTACTGTAACTAAAGTTATCAAAATACGTTTTTCGTTCTCATTCACTCAGATTTATTTTGTTCACGTTAAGGCGCAGCTCATTTAAGGCGCAGCTCATTTAAGGCGCAGCTCATTTAAGGCGCAGCTCATTTGTAAATTCGCTAAATTAAATTAATTAGCCTCGCAAATGTCCCAACTTTGAAACAATCTAAGGGCTCACCTCAATCCCTTTCCCTATCAGAAAACAACACTCGTTTTACATGGAAATGTCTACCCAATGTAATTGCACAACTTAAGTGCACTAATCACCACGATGACAAACTTGACCACTGACAATCTAAATGCACAACCTAAGTGCACTAATCACCACGATGACAAACTTGACCACTGACAATCTAAGTGCACTACCTAAGTGCACTAATCACCACGATGACACACTTGACCACTGACAATCTAAATGCACAACCTAAGTGCACTAATCACCACGATGACAAACTTGACCACTGACAATCTAAGTGCACTACCTAAGTGCACTAATCACCACGATGACACACTTGACCACTGACAATCTAAGTGCACAACCTAAGTGCACTAATCACCACGATGACAAACTTGACCACTGACAATCTAAATGCACAACCTAAGTGCACTAATCACCACGATGACAAACTTGACCACTGACAATCTAAATGCACTACCTAAGTGCACTAATCACCACGATGACAAACTTGACCACTGACAATCTAATTGCACAACCTAAGTGCACTAATCACCACGATGACAAACTTGACCACTGACAATCTAATTGCACAACCTAAGTGCACTAATCACCACGATGACAAACTTGACCACTGACAATCTAATTGCACAACCTAAGTGCACTAATCACCACGATGACAAACTTGACCACTGACAATCTAAATGCACAACCTAAGTGCACTAATCACCACGATGACAAACTTGACCACTGACAATCTAATTGCACAACCTAAGTGCACTAATCACCACGATGACAAACTTGACCACTGACAATCTAAATGCACTACCTAAGTGCACTAATCACCACGATGACACACTTGACCACTGACAATCTAAGTGCACTACCTAAGTGCACTAATCACCACGATGACAAACTTGACCACTGACAATCTAAGTGCACTACCTAAGTGCACTAATCACCACGATGACAAACTTGACCACTGACAATCTAATTGCACAACCTAAGTGCACTAATCACCACGATGACAAACTTGACCACTGACAATCTAAATGCACTACCTAAGTGCACTAATCACCACGATGACACACTTGACCACTGACAATCTAAATGCACAACTTAAGTGCACTAATCACCACGATGACAAACTTGACCACTGACAATCTAAATGCACAACCTAAGTGCACTAATCACCACGATGACAAACTTGACCACTGACAATCTAAATGCACTACCTAAGTGCACTAATCACCACGATGACACACTTGACCACTGACAATCTAAATGCACAACTTAAGTGCACTAATCACCACGATGACACACTTGACCACTGACAATCTAAATGCACAACTTAAGTGCACTAATCACCACGATGACAAACTTGACCACTGACAATCTAAATGCACTACCTAAGTGCACTAATCACCACGATGACAAACTTGACCACTGACAATCTAAGTGCACTACCTAAGTGCACTAATCACCACGATGACAAACTTGACCACTGACAATCTAAGTGCACTACCTAAGTGCACTAATCACCACGATGACAAACTTGACCACTGACAATCTAAATGCACTACCTAAGTGCACTAATCACCACGATGACACACTTGACCACTGACAATCTAAATGCACAACTTAAGTGCACTAATCACCACGATGACAAACTTGACCACTGACAATCTAAGTGCACTACCTAAGTGCACTAATCACCACGATGACAAACTTGACCACTGACAATCTAAATGCACAACCTAAGTGCACTAATCACCACGATGACACACTTAACCACTGACAATCTAAATGCACAACTTAAGTGCACTAATCACCACGATGACAAACTTGACCACTGACAATCTAAGTGCACTACCTAAGTGCACTAATCACCACGATGACAAACTTGACCACTGACAATCTAAATGCACAACCTAAGTGCACTAATCACCACGATGACAAACTTGACCACTGACAATCTAAATGCACAACTTAAGTGCACTAATCACCACGATGACAAACTTGACCACTGACAATCTAAGTGCACAACCTAAGTGCACTAATCACCACGATGACAAACTTGACCACTGACAATCTAAATGCACAACCTAAGTGCACTAATCACCACGATGACAAACTTGACCACTGACAATCTAAATGCACAACTTAAGTGCACTAATCACCACGATGACAAACTTGACCACTGACAATCTAATTGCACAACCTAAGTGCACTAATCACCACGATGACAAACTTGACCACTGACAATCTAAATGCACAACCTAAGTGCACTAATCACCACGATGACAAACTTGACCACTGACAATCTAAATGCACAACTTAAGTGCACTAATCACCACGATGACAAACTTGACCACTGACAATCTAATTGCACAACCTAAGTGCACTAATCACCACGATGACAAACTTGACCACTGACAATCTAATTGCACAACCTAAGTGCACTAATCACCACGATGACAAACTTGACCACTGACAATCTAAATGCACAACTTAAGTGCACTAATCACCACGATGACAAACTTGACCACTGACAATCTAATTGCACAACCTAAGTGCACTAATCACCACGATGACAAACTTGACCACTGACAATCTAAATGCACAACTTAAGTGCACTAATCACCACGATGACAAACTTGACCACTGACAATCTAAGTGCACAACCTAAGTGCACTAATCACCACGATGACAAACTTGACCACTGACAATCTAAATGCACAACCTAAGTGCACTAATCCCCACGATGACACACTTGACCACTGACAATCTAAATGCACAACTTAAGTGCACTAATCACCACGATGACAAACTTGACCACTGACAATCTAAGTGCACTACCTAAGTGCACTAATCACCACGATGACAAACTTGACCACTGACAATCTAAATGCACTACCTAAGTGCACTAATCACCACGATGACACACTTGACCACTGACAATCTAAATGCACAACTTAAGTGCACTAATCACCACGATGACAAACTTGACCACTGACAATCTAAATGCACAACCTAAGTGCACTAATCACCACGATGACAAACTTGACCACTGACAATCTAAATGCACAACCTAAGTGCACTAATCACCATGATTACAAACTTGACCACTGACAGTTGACTCTGGAACATGAATTAGACCGTTCGCCTGCGTGAAACAGCAGAAGCACGGCCGGTATCACGTACAGTCTCACAGCGGCCATCTTGGATCAGCTTAATGGGAATACGAATCAATTGGGAATCATGCGTCTTTTTTTACTTGTATACACTCTGGTTTGACAATAATGCAGTCGGAAACTAGTACCTTGATGGTACACTTTGTGTTCATTGGCGGTTATCCATACACTACTCAATCATTTCATTGTCACGTTTTTCCTTCTTCCTGGTTCCAGATAGATAATGCTATCTACACAGAGTAGGCCTATCGACGTACCTTCAATGGGTATTGACGACATCGAAGCAGGACCTATACAACACGTCGTATTTGATGAGTCATGCATGTGGACGCGCACACAAACACGTACCCATGCGTACACGCACACACATTCATAAACACACGCACGCACGCACGCACGCGTACACACACACACTGGGACTGAACTGGATGCGAAGGATGTATACTTGGGCACTACATGTATTCGGGGTATAATGAACTCAACTAAGTTTGATGTATACTTGGGCACGACATGTATTCGGAGTGTAACGAACTTAGCTAAACTAAACTAAAGCGGCAGTCGTAGAGTACGAACGTCCAGTGTAATGAGCCGATCGCAAAGCGATGCGACATCTTTGGAGATGATCCCGAAGTGGCTGCTAAGAAAACACAAGCAGCTATTGACATTGTCCCGAATGTGCCATGCAAGGGTATACTCAACTATTCGTGCCTGTTGTGAGTGCCTACAAAGAGACCGATCGAGATAAGTGCTATCCTTTGATGACTGCCGGGCGACAACTCTTGTTATCAACACAGAGATCTGACTACGAGCGCCTACAACAGACGTTAAGCGTTGCACCAGGCAGTCTATTTATATACAGTTGGGTTGGACAAAACCCAGTTTGCTTACCGGGGTGGGCTTTTAAATATTCCATGCTAAATGACACCTTTGTGATGTGAATCGTCCGTGAATCGTACGAGAAGGTGCCGGAATAGCATATGTAATCGGACAAGGCAGTAGGCAAACATGACACACACGCACGCACGTACACATACACATACGTACATACACGTATTCATGGATTTCCATGTATACGCACGCATAGGCTTATCCAATGTGATGAGACGTAACTTTGCGTAAATAATCTATCCAACGCCCTAAATAGTGCTGCGGCGTAGTTTCCATGATTGGGGTCTATGCAATTTGACGTCAATGTTTGCGACTATACGTCTTCGAAATATAGTTTGGGGCGATCTCTGCTTCTAATCTCTCCCGACTGCTAAGAGTGTATGCTTTTGAAAGTATGTCGCCATCGATACAATCCTCATGACCTGTCCACATGAAATGCTTCAATTGGTATCCAATACCCCGGGGTGTGCTATTAATAGCATTTCCTTTCTGGTTACGTGATTTCGCCACATTATAATGTCATTCCCATATTGAATATGACGGTTTCTCATCTGTATGGCATGCAACGTTCTAAAATGCTTTCTACGCTATTGCCCTGTACACTTGACACTACACTCTGATTGCCGCATGGTTAATTTTCCACAAACAGCCAACGGTTGATGAACGGTTGATGATGCGCTCCTAAAATTCAGTGTCCAATTTTGCCTGACTAGAAATGGTGCTCCTAAAATGTTGAACAGTTTTAAAGGGGATAACCGCTCGTGAAAATTTGACCAAGAAGAGATTCAATTCTTGGCCGTTAGTACATAATTATATACCTTTATTCAGGTGTATGTTTAAACCGTGACATCTATAGCTTGCTCATTCAGCAAACTTGTCGATTAGGATTTGTATGCAGTCAAGGTTGTTAACAACAATTATAATACCGCTAGCATAAAGTAATCCACGAAGCAAAGTCATCTGAGTTTTGGTCTTGGCTCTGAGCTGTGTTGCATTGAACAAGGGAACTAAATTTCGGTCGTGTGGAAACACGTCGCAGAAGAAGCACAAATTCACAAGTACAATCTCAGCGCAGCCATATTGGTTCAGCTGAACATAATTATAAGATCAGCAACGTCCGTGCGCGTTCGGAAGAATACATTAGGAATGGCGCGTCGATTGTTTTAAACTCTGGTTTGAAAGGAATGCGTTCTTTGAGAAATCGCAAACCAGTGTCTTGTCTTTATGGCACAATTATAGAAAAGTGCATTCATTTGCAGTTATTCATGCACTACACAATTCTTCGTTTTTTCCTTCTTCAAGGTTACATACATATAGCGTTATCTATAATAGGCATATCAACATATTTTTTATGAATACTGGAAACACTGAAGCAAATACTAGTTAACACATCGCATTTGGTCACTCATGCATGTGGACCCACACACAAACACGCACACTTAATGCCAGGCAACATGTCTGACTAAGTGCTAGATAGATATCTTGTCTGACATCCATTCGCGCTGTTAGATAAAGAAGATATACTTGTGATTGTACGGAACTGTCATTTTGTAAAAACACTCTGCATTATACATATTCATAGTGCTTTGGTATTGGTCTTGGACTACCACATGCGAATACCGGAGCAATGCAAACGTGAGCATAAGACATGACATGACGTATCACTTTGTAACTAAACTCTTATGGAACTTCCTGGTCTAACAGCCAATCAGAGTTGTGCGCAGGGTTGAACATAGGTCACGGAGAGTTCTCGAAGGCGAAAAACCTCCAATCCAATAAACGCCATTATCTTTAATCTTGCCATCAAGGCACTAGTTTCTGATTGGGCCCAAGAAGAATTCCTTTCAAACCACAACGTATAAAACACCGATGCACGATTCCAAAATCATCCGCCCGAAAGCGTCGGAACGTTGTCAGTCTGATCCTCCCGTTCAGTTGATCTAAGATGGCCGCTGTCAGAGTGTACGTGACGCTGGCTCTGCTTCTGTTGGTGACGTGTTTCCACGTGAGCGAAGGAGGAGGATGGTGGAGCCGTTCCTCGTGTAGGAGAGTTAACTGTCAGTGGTCATCCTGGTCGTCGTGGGGCTCGTGCAACTATATGTGCAGGTCAGGCTCCTTTGTATACTTTCAAATGTTTAAACGGTTGCAATTTAGTAGCGAAAACCTACAAAAGAATGTAGACGGCAAATGTGATGCGACTCGCTATTGGCATTGTGAATCCCAGCATTGATTTGCTATCATCTGCCGAAATTCACGAAATTCATCCGAAATTCATCTTTATTGTTATTATCTTTGTATATAATGTGTGGACGTCGATGTATGTTCGTATTGTTGGTGTTGCTGTTAGCATCGTCGTCTTAGATGTTAATCTCATCATTGTCTTCGGTGCTGTATTCGGTTCAACATGGTTGCCTCTCTTCATACTTGGTATATATTGGCGTTGTTGTTTTAAACGGTTTATATGTCTTGATATCGTCATTTGCCTCGTTGCTATTATGAATGATCTCTGTAACTTCAACCATCAAAATAATCAATCAATCAATCAGTTATATGCCATTGCTGCGTAACGTTGTTGTTGTACTTGTTGACTGAACATTAATGCAATCGCCGCACCGATTCTGTTCTCCAGCCAGTACAACATGCAGAAAAGAACGAGACGCGTAACCCGCGGTTCCTCGTGTGGTGGATCGTGCACGGGTCTCGCAAGGGATGTACGAATCTGCACTTGTAGCAACAGAAACAATTGCATAATCGTTCCGGTGAATGCAGCAAAATACATCCCGTCCCAGTGCTGTTAAATTCGGTGAGTATACCAACGTTGTTGGACTCACAATAATACGACGACTTCCTTGCTCACGGGCTATTTAGGAGATTGCAGCCTTCACACTTTACACTTGCCACTCAGTAATGCACCCATACACAATCCGCTCCTCGTGTTTACTTCTTGGAAATATGTGAGAGATAGTCCACTTCTTTCCGGAACGTTGCTATTAAACATGCCCATTTATTGCTTATTTCTGGTTTTACTGGTGTTTAATAGTTTTCAAATGCCGTGTGTTTTCTACGAGAATTGTCTTCTAGTCGCATCTAAACGGTTAAACAGTTTTATAAATTAATCTACAAGTTGCATAATAATACCATTTTGCGATTGTCGATATTCCATTGTGTGTTGTTGACATATTTAAACACCTTTCACACCAATAATATAAATATATGTTCGTTCTTGCATCCATAAGACTATACCACTATTTTCCAATTGTGACTAATGCAGTTGTGATCAAAACTGTGTTACCTTTTATCTGTGGCAGGTTCACTGTTCAATCGCTTGCTGCGTCCGTGGCGTCTGCATCGGGAAGTTTGTTCGTGAGAAAATGCGCGCCCAAAGGACACATAGTTACTTAGGAGATTAGATGAGGCTCGATAGAACCCTGTGAGTTAACGACAGAGTAGGGCTCGCTTCGAGAGCCACACGGCAGCAATGTTGAAAAAACGTCAGCATTATGTTGCTCTTATAAAACAGATCCTGGTTCACGCCATCAAGAACTGTGACATGCCCAGTTATCAGCACTTCGACATGATCTATTAGCTGCATTTGATTAAAACATTGTTAATTAGTTCAATAAAGAAACAATCAAATATGTTTTGTTTTGTAATGATTGATATGTACGTGTTTCATAGTAGGATGATCACAGTTTGTACCTGTGACATCATACTAAGGGGGGCTCTGTGACAAGACACTAAGGAGATCGTCTCCGTTACGTACCATTGATCACACTACTCACCTTACTTCAGTTACACATTCAAGTGACACTATATCTCCTGTCAGTTGTTAGAAATCACCTTTCACCCTTCTGTACGCTTCATTATGTCATGCATTTTATCATAGGATGTACATTTTTTATATTAATGTTCGTGGGTGTATTGTCCAGGTGGACACTATTCTGACACAAGCACGCAGGCACGTACGGTGCCGCGACACACAAATTCACATCAACTAAACGAAAGAAACATGAATAGTGTGGGTTGCGGTAGTGTATTGACCGGTCGTTCATCAGTTGGATTCATTGTTCCAGTTAATTCTTCTGTATAATTAAAAGCCTGGCTAAACATAAATTGCAACATGGCTAAATCCTTCCCAGACACGTTGCTTAATGTTGGAAGAAATATAGCGGGAAAGTGCAAAACTTTGCGCGGTCCCTAAGACGTGATCATGCGTTATGTGAGAACCCTTTGTTTACACACACACGCCCGCACGCACGCACGAACACACGCACGCACACACACACACACACACACAAACACACACACACACACACACACACACACACACACACACACACACACACACACATACGTTGTTGACAGTCTCGTAGGAGTGAGTGTCATACAGGTCAATCTAACGACCGTCCATTACTTCTGTATTCACCTGTTAATTCCTGTTTTGGCAAACAAACACCGTTTCTTGTATTCGTGTACCCGCCACGGTGTGTCAGCACTCCGACCGAGTGAGACAAACCATCGAAGGCGAATCAACGAAGCCTTGAGCGTGAGAACCACTTTTATAGCGTGCAGAAGAAGACACAAGGAAACATACTTTATTGCAAGCACTCGTCTCCATGACAAACAATGGCTCAGTGGCGCCCCCTGGTAGACTAATTATATATTATCGTCACGTCGCAGCTTGCGGATAATCGCGGGAAAATAAGAATAATCGAGGCAGACCGGTAGAGCAGAGTATTATTTATAATTACTGTGTCTGTCTAACTTAGTTCGATAACCACTCAAGCATTCCTACATGTGGGTAGCCAGCGTTTCTTACTTAATGAGAGAGAGCGTGTCTGATTTAATGTCAGACAGAGTGTCTGATTTAATGCCAGACAGCGTGTCTGACTTAATGCCAGACAGCGTGCCAGACTTAATGCCAGACAACGTGTCTGGTGTATGCTGCGTTCGAATGCGCTCGTACTTCTTGTGAATACGAGTTCACGACATGTAAATAGAGTCACGATCCCGTGAACTCACAAATACGAGTCACCAATTGGGACTCCTTTTTAAATGTCGAGTTCTCGACTGGTAATTACGAGTTCACCGGAGTCGTTAATTATATTTACATGTTGTTACCTGGTAAACACGAGCGCCCTCAAACGCTGCATCAATGGCCAGATATCGCGTCTATCATAATGTCAGACAATGTATCTTAATGCCATACAACTTGTCTGACTCTAAGCCATACTACGTGCCCCACTGTATAACCAACAACCAGTAGTGATGTTAAATAATGCAGATGATTCGATCGTATTTATTTGTTGTAACAAATCGTAATCATGTTACCATGAAACATATGACATTACGAATCTACCAATATACAATCTACGGATGCTTTTTATGTTATTAGCAATTAAACGTCCTTTACTTGTGTTAATGAAAAACAGCTAATAGTTCGTGTCGAAATGAGGAAACTAGGCTGATCACACGTCTTGTTTATGAGAAAAGCATGGTAAGTTTTCTAAGAGGAACGTTGGTATGCAAATCTAGTAAAAATGTTCTCTTTGTATAGTCGTGAGCCTTAATGTCCTCTCGCCAGTGTCCTTTGTTTATGTGTTTCTCATACGTTTCCCACATGTTTGACGTACCCCATGCCCTGAGAACTTTCCGACGTCGACTGCTGGGGCAGTGCAGGCGACTGGGGAGGGTGAACCTGCTAACGAAACAAAGAAAACGCATGTGTTACCAAATGTATTAGGCACGAATATGATAACACTGCTTTGGTGAAATTCAAATAAAAATGTCCCATACGCAATATATATATATATATATATATATATATATATATATATATATATATATATATATATATATATATATATATATATATATATATATATATATATGTACTTCGCTGTGAAGCTATATTCATGTGCTGAACACACACACACACACACACACACACACACACACACACACACACACACACACACACACACACACACACACACACACACACACACACACACACACACACACACACACAACACAGAGTCAAGTGTAGACAAAATAAACAAGTACCCCCTGTGTTTAATTATATACATGACTAAGTACTGTATTATTCATAGCCGGTTAATGAAGTGAAGAATGCATGTTTAGGCAAATATATAATTATTTGTTCCTCTGATGGATTTATACCAAATGATTTTAAGGTTATCCTCATTTTTTTTTTATTAGCTTCTGACACATATCATCTGCAACCTACTTCTATACGTGTCGATGCTCATGTTACTACATTATCACTAATTTCTTGGGTCAGTGTGGCATACTTATCTATTCTAAATATATCGTCTTTCTCAATGTTAATGTCAAAAGGTGCAATTAGCTCAATTATATGAAACATGTTAGCTGCTGGTCATGTTTTAACCTTTTTAGAAAACATTACGACCTCTGACGATATTGTCATTGAAAAATACAATCTCCTAAATGGCCCGGACAAGGAAGCTTTATTGCAAGTCCAACAATATTGTTACTCACCGCACTTAGCAGAACCCCGACGGCATAGATCTGACTGCATTATCCGGCCACGTCATGCACTGACTGTGCATGCAGACTCGGATACTCTTGCTGAGACCCGAACACGATCCGCCGCACCTGGCATTTCTTATGACGTGTCTCGTTCGTTTCTGCATGCTGTACTTGCTGCAGGAGAAATCATGGCAGTGTTTGATATATCATTCAATTAACATGCATATGTACATCAACTACGCTACGCAACATTGCCATATTGTTTGTTACAGTGTCAGTACTAATTCATAATAGCAACAACAACAATTGCGACATCAGCACATACAATAATGATCAAAATAAAACAACAACTCCAACATCAGTGATGACTGGAACTCATGTATATAACGACGAAAACGATTGTACTAAACGTTGCAATTTCCACACATGAGATACAACGATAACATCAACAATTGTGCGTGAATTTCAGCAAATAATCACAGCCTAATGATAGTACTCGCAGTGCTAGTAACAAACCATCGTGATTAGTATCACATTAGCTGCCAACGACGTTATCTCGTAGGGTATGAGCTAGTTAAAAGTTCTTAGGAATAAAATGAAGTTTGACCTGCACGCGCGATAGCACGAGCGCCAAGATGACCAGGACGACCACTGGCAGTTGACACTGGAACATCCCCGACACCCTTCGCTGACGTGGAAACACGTCGCCAGCAGAAGCACAGCCAGTGTCACGTACACTCTCACACCGGTCATATTGAATCAGCTGAACGGGATGATCAGACGGTCAGCTGTCGTGCGTGTTCGAACGTATGTATTGGCAATAGGACGTCGATGTTTTATACTCTCGCGTTCAATGTGCGGAAGTGCGTTCGTTATTAATAGTTATAAAGGAATGACTACATAGCGCAATCTTACAATTGAAGAAGAAGGAAGTTTGCTGATTGCGGGTTATTCCCAACCTGCTTAGTCATTCCATTGTCTCATCTTCCTGACGTCAGACAGATGACGCAGGCGTGCCAGTTACACCAAATGAGTGCAGGTGGGACATTGTCCGGTCTGTCACATTTGTTTACTGCGTCTCGTGAATGTAGCGCCCGTGGTTGTCTGTGTTCGGTCGGCTGAGGTACGCAGACCTTTAAGTGATCACCAGCGAAGTCACGATTTGTCTAACCCTGCTGGTAGGGGTTCAGCTGGGCGTAATTGACGATTTCTGATATTTTTTGTAGTCGCATTGCCGTCGTTTCTAGCCGGGTGCTGCTGGGCGATGAGATCAGCGGTATCCTGGCGTTCGTGAAGCTTTTTCGCGTTACCAGTAAGCTCGCAGCAGTTGTATTGCTGTTGTTGTTTTGTGTATGTGTTTCGAACCATGCTGGTGCATATACTGAAACAAAGAGTAGTAGGTAACTAAAGATAGACATTGGGGAAAACATCGGTGATGTTGCCTGTGTGAAAATATAGCAAAAAAAATGTGTATTATCGCTCACTGGACGTCATCCCCCTGGCGACTGAGGTCAAAGGGTGTGCAG
>OY759264.1:6189658-6204658 GCA_963662155.1 Lamellibrachia columna | reverse complement strand
ATAAAATCGTCGAAACAAAATGGCAAGAAGAAATGTATTACTTATGTTACTTGCCATATTACAAATACAAATACATTGTACTGAATAAAATACAGTATATAATTTTACGCACGTGACTTCACACTTGAAGGTACATCAGACTTGAAGGTCATGTCTATTTATGAGAGGCCGAACGCGAAAAAGTCACTTTAGTTACGTGTCAAACCAATTTGAACTTGCACAGTCAATTAAACGAAAACCACCTCAATAAATTTAGATCAAGAATATTATTTAATGTCCCTAACCCCAGTATTTTTTTTCACCATAAATAGTTATATATCAGATAAAAAAAAAAAATAGCTTTATAATTTTTTTGAAAAGATGATCATTCCGACACAAATTTGTGAACTATCAAGATAATTCTAGAGTCGTACTCCTTTAAATAATATACTCCTACTTTTCATATTAGTACGTGCAAACTTTTGAGTAAATGTGTAATTTTGTCGGGTTGCCTAAACAGGTTCGTGCTGACTGAAAAACAGTTGTACATATGTTGGCTCTGTACGTAATTGTACAACACTTCGAAAGTTTAGATTGTCCACGTTCCACGAATATACACTGCTTTGGAACACTCTCTGAAGGCGTCTTTAGCCATTGTTGCTAGGTAAAGAAAAACACGAGTTGTTGCTAGAATATATCCTTGCGTAAAGCCGTTTGTGACCTCAACACTCTCACGTATCAGACCATACTAGAGCCATTTTCACCGAATGCAGTAAATGTTCTCAGTAGTGAAGACGGTTTTGCTTCATGTATATGTCTTGGATTTTGTGTCATTCCCGGTGGCATGAGGGATTTTCACGCTCTAGCTTTCAGGGTGTTGCACATTTATGTATTTCGCGTCTGTAACAATAGACAAAAGCGTTAGCTCAATATTGATACATATATAGAGATAAGTGATTACATCTTTCCTTATTCCGCGTCTGCAACCAATGAGAGACGGCGAAACATCGAGGAAGAAACCTAGTAATTATGTTAGGCATAATCATCACGCACTGGCGTCAAGAGCGTTACACATTTATTTATTTCGGGTCACCAACAATAGATAAAAGTGTTAGCTCCATGTAGATAACTATATAGAGATAAGTGATTAAATCTTTCCTTATTCCGCGTCTTGAACCAATGAGAGACGGCGAAACATCGAAGAAAAAACCTACGAATTATGTAAGAATTAGTGAGTTTTTTATTGGCACTGAATGTTCAGGTGTGGCCTAATACACCGTCTAGTGAGCGATGAGGGTAAGTCAGTACACAAGAATTTCCGGGTTGCCTGTATTTGTAGGGGTTAAGTAATTGTGGAGACACGCTAAGCGGAACATCTTAAATGTTGTAATTTCGGGTTGCTGCCATCAGTGCAGAGTTGGTGGCGTGTTGTTGCCATCAGTGCAGAGTTCGTGGCGTGTTGTTGCCATGAGTGCAGAGTTGGTGGCGTGTTGTTGCCATCAGTGCAGCGTTCGTGGCGTGTTGTTGCCATCAGTGCAGAGTTGGTGGCGTGTTGTTGCCCTCAGTGCAGCGTTCGTGGCGTGTTGTTGCCATCAGTGCAGAGTTGGTGGCGTGTTGTTGCCATCAGTGCAGAGTTCGTGGCGTGTTGTTGCCATGAGTGCAGAGTTGGTGGCGTGTTGTTGCCATCAGTGCAGCGTTCGTGCCGTGTTGTTGCCATCAGTGCAGAGTTGGTGGCGTATTGTTGCCATCAGTGCAGAGTTCGTGGCGTGTTGTTGCCATGAGTGCAGAGTTCGTGGCGTGTTGTTGCCATCAGTGCAGCGTTCGTGGCGTGTTGTTGCCATCAGTGCAGAGTTGGTGGCGTGTTGTTGCCCTCAGTGCAGCGTTCGTGGCGTGTTGTTGCCATCAGTGCAGAGTTGATGGCGTGTTGTTGCCATCAGTGCATAGTTCGTGGCGTGTTGTTGCCCTCAGTGCAGAGTTGGTGGCGTGTTGTTGCCATCAGTGCAGAGTTGGTGGCGTGTTGTTGCCATCAGTGCAGCGTTCGTGGCGTGTTGTTGCCATGAGTGCAGAGTTGGTGGCGTGTTGTTGCCATCAGTGCAGAGTTCGTGGCGTGTTGTTGCCATGAGTGCACAGTTGGTGGCGTGTTGTTGCCATCAGTGCAGCGTTCGTGGCGTGTTGTTGCCATCAGTGCAGAGTTGGTGGCGTATTGTTGCCATCAGTGCAGAGTTCGTGGCGTGTTGTTGCCATGAGTGCAGAGTTGGTGGCGTGTTGTTGCCATCAGTGCAGCGTTCGTGGCGTGTTGTTGCCATCAGTGCAGAGTTGGTGGCGTGTTGTTGCCCTCAGTGCAGCGTTCGTGGCGTGTTGTTGCCATCAGTGCAGAGTTGGTGGCGTGTTGTTGCCATCAGTGCATAGTTCGTGGCGTGTTGTTGCCCTCAGTGCAGAGTTGGTGGCGTGTTGTTGCCATCAGTGCAGAGTTGGTGGCGTGTTGTTGCCATCAGTGCAGCGTTCGTGGCGTGTTGTTGCCATGAGTGCAGAGTTGGTGGCGTGTTGTTGCCCTCAGTGCAGCGTTCGTGGCGTGTTGTTGCCATCAGTGCAGAGTTGGTGACGTGTTGTTGCCATCAGTGCAGAGTTCGTGGCGTGTTGTTGCCATGAGTGCAGAGTTGGTGGCGTGTTGTTGCCATCAGTGCATAGTTCGTGGCGTGTTGTTGCCCTCAATGCAGAATTGGTGGCGTGTTGTTGCCATCAGTGCAGAGTTGGTGGCGTGTTGTTGCCCTCAGTGCAGAGTTGGTGACGTGTTGTTGCCATCAGTGCAGAGTTTGTGGCGTGTTGTTGCCATTAGTGCAGAGTTCGTGGCGTGTTGTTGCCATCAGTGCAGAGTTCGTGGCGTGTTGTTGCCATCGGTGCAGAGTTCGTGGCGTGTTGTTGCCATCAGTGCATAGTTCGTGGCGTGTTGTTGCCATCAGTGCAGAGTTTGTGGCGTGTAGTTGCTATCAGTGCAGAGTTCGTGGCGTGTTGTTGCCATCAATGCAGAGTTCGTGACGTGTTGTTGCCATCAGTGGAGAGTTGGTGGCGTGTTGTTGCCATCAATGTAGAGTTGGTGGCGTGTTGTTGCCATCAGTGCAGAGTTGGTGGCGAGTTGTTGCCATCAGTGCAGAGTTCGTGGCGTTGTTTACATGTCGTGAATGTGAAGACGCGATGACATTTCGGCGTTTTACTTTATTTTTACGAAACACTTTTGTTTATTTGAAAGCGAAATTGGTATTAATGGGCAATGTCTACCCAATCCATGTACATTGTATATATGTAGGTGAGCCCCAAGATGACCAGAATTACCTTTGAGAGTTGACTCTGGTACATGAACTACGACGACGCCGCCACCATCCTTCGGTCGTGTGGAAACACGTCGTCAGCAGAATCACCGCCAGCATCACGTACAATCTCACAGCGACCATCTTGGTTCAGCTGAACGGGAATATGAAATCAGCAACGTTCGTATGAGTTCGGCAGAATAAATTCTGAATGGTGCGTCGATTATTTTAGGTTGTGGTTTGAAAGGAATGTTTTCTGATCTGGAGCAAACAGAACGATTCAAGGGTTGTATATATATATATATATATATATATATATATATATATATATATATATATATATATATATATATATATATATATATATATATATATATATATATATATATATGTATGTATGTATGTATGTATGTATGTATGTATGTATGTATATATATATCGTTTAACCTGTTATGCGCATTTCTAACATGTACAACCCTTGAATCGTTCTGTTTGCTCCAACAAAACGACCACACTGTTCTGACACGTGTCTTATAAGAGCAGTGCAAATGATTGCAGTCGTCACCCCTGCTGCGTGAAAGGAACGATATGCCGAGCAAAGGCTTAGAACTGTTTTTCATAGTAGAGTTCGTGAATATCGTGTAGAAAGATAAAAGCCGTTGTCGCCCGTGCGGCATAAACTCTGCAATGCCCACTTTTGACGTCAACAGACACGATCCAACCAACCATGCAATCGTCACTGTTCGCTTCGTTCCAATGGGGTACAGGGAACACACTGATCTGATTTGTGTTGTATGTGTTTTGTGCATCCATTTCGTGTTTGTTTAGTATTCACTTGTAAGTGTATGTTACTACCGGTTCTAACATATCATTTAGAAAATGGTAACATTACATATCAGACGTTTGTGTTAAGAATACCCGTCCAGGCAAATTGTGTAAGACGAGCCTTTGACGAGACAAGATATGTGTAGGGGAGTGAGGGGGCAAATCAAACGGGCTGTGGGAAAATAATAGGACCACGGGAAATGCATCCAATATTGTATGTATAAAATGTCATGATCTCGATAATACACGTGTTAGCAAGAAACATAATGTTGATGTTTAAAATGAATGCACCGATTACATAACATATTACCATTTATAAATGATCTACCCACTTGCTTTAGTGGCGTTCAAATCGACAATGTATCTCCCTTTTATCTGGTGCGAGTGAATAATTGTCACTCCGACAACAAAACTCCACTGTTCGGGTGCTGGTGTTGTGTCTGGAGCAGCCCTCTTTTATTCACTACAGGATATACGTAATGTCTGGACATAGTGCAGCGACACCAATCTGCCCAACAAATGACGACAATAGCGCGAATAAACACAAAAAAACGACCCGATGCAAAGAGAAACAAGGCCAATACCAATGTAGCTTTCAAAGAACGCAATAACTATTGATGACCATGCAATCGTACCGACAACAAAAGTCAAACTAGGGTTAATAATATTTTATTTTGATACGCGAAAGGTAGCCACTATAGTGCGAACATAATTATACTACTAGCAAACATCATTGTACTGACTCAAACAACGCCATCGTCTTTCTTTTAAATGTCGATGAAGGAATTATGGAGTATGAAATAACAATGATCAACGTACCCGCATGTCTTGACCCAAATAATATCACAACATGGATAAAAAACGTTTTAGAAAATATTAAATAAGGCATCCTTACCATTTTAAAACGACAATCATTACATGACATTACAGACCAATATAGAATGACACGATCGTAGTTACATTGATTTAACACATATGTGTATCTTATACCAACACAACACTGCGTATGCAACATAACAAAAAGGAACGGGTAGACCAACTCTCGCCTAGATTATACCCGTTTATGGTGGCGGATGGGCGACGACCGACTACAGTAAACGCGATTTGCATGCAAATGGAATGAATTTCTTACGACAAAGAAACGCTGCGGAAGATTTATTACGCGGAAGGTACATTCCAAAGGAAAGGTAGCATTTAGACGCGTACAGAATAGCGTGAGTTTGTGAAAACGTTTGCAGCACGATATACTTGATAGGTTATTTGTTTGGTGGCCAATTATGTTGATTTGGTGAACCGTCTTGCCCCGACTACACACCATTCTGGCGCTGCCCCCGATGTTGTTACCATAGCCGCAGGCTGGCAGGCTAGTAGGTTGGCAGGTTGGCAGGCTGACAGGCTGGTAGGACGGTATGTTGGCAGGCTGGCAGGCTGATAGGCTGGTAGGGTGGAAGGTTGGTAGGTTGGTAGGCTGACAGGCTGACAGGCTGGTAGGCTGGTAGGTTGGCAGGCTGGCAGGCTGACAGGCTGGCAGGCTGGCAGGCTGGTAGGTTGGTTAGTTGCTGGCTGGCTGGCTGGCTGGTAGTCTGGCAGTCCGGGGATATTTCCGTTGGGGATTGTCCCTGGGGGATATTGTCTGGGGGGACTTTGTCCTAGGGGGATTTTATTTTAGGGTGGATATTGTACGGGGGGATTGTACGGGTGGACTATGCTCTGACACAAGCACGCAGGCACGCACGGTGCCGGGACACACCAAGTTATGTCAACTAAACGGAAGAAACATGAATAGGGTGGGTTGCGGTTTTGTATTGACCGGAGCCTGGCTAGACATTAATTGCAGCATGGCTAATTCCTTCCCAGACAAGTTGCTTAATGTTGGAAGAAATATAGCGGGAAAGTGCAAAACACTTTGTGCGGTCGCTGAGACCCGTTTATGCGTCATGTGAGACATTTTTTTTAACGCGCACACACACAAGTTGTTGACAGTTTCGCAAGAGTACGTGTCATACAGTTCTATCTAATGATCGTCCACTACTTCTGTATTCAACTGTTACAAAAGCGCCTTCATCTGTCTACGATGGGTTTCAACATAACTTCCTGGTTTGGCAAACACACACCGTTTCTGGTATTCGTGTACCCGCCAAAGTGTGTCAGCACTCCGACCGAGTGAGACAACCCATCGAAGTCGAACAAACCAAGCCTTGAGCGTGAGAACCACTCGAATAGCTTGCAAAAAGACATGAGGAAACATACTTTATTGCAAGCACACTTCTCCATGGCCAACAGTGGCTCAGTTGCGCTGCCTGGTAGACTAAACATATATTATCGTAACTAGTCTGCAACGATATCTGGTCCAACGGGCCAACTGCCAACATCGCGCAAACACATAATGACGCACGTACTAAGGCGCGATTCAGACCGTGACTCACCCACTGAGATGTCGCCTTCCAGGTGAACTGTGCTCCTAGATAGATTTCATAGCGGCAACCAACACAGCAATTGCGTGTGCGCGGTTTTGGAGCGCGGTGACTTGATTGACTGATCAAGTGTAAACTCCGCATAGCCAACGACGTGTTGTTCATTATTGCCAGCAAACAGGCATTCAGTGGTGTCATGTAACGAAGTAAAACTACATCGTTACTCTACTTGAGTAGTTTTTCTATTGAAGACCATGCCATTTCAGAAACAACAAATGTTAAACTTGCAAACTAACTTCATTTTAATACGCGAAAGGTAGCAAGTACAATGCGAATATCTACTACTAGCAAACATCGTTGTCTTGACTAAAATTACGACATTTTTCGTATAAATATCGATGAAGGAATTATGGAGGATAAAATAACAATTATCAATTTATCCGCACATACTGGCCAAAATAACATCATAACATGAATAAAAAATGTTTTAGAAAATATTAATTAAGGGAGTCCTTACCATTTGATAACAATAATCATTACATAATATTGCAAATCAATATATGATGACACAATCATAATTACATTAATTTAACACGTTTTTTTGATGTGTGTATATTATACCAACTTAACACCGGGTATGCAACATAAACATAATGGGCTAGTAGAAACACTCCAGTCTATACTATTCCCGTTGATGGCCGAATGCACGACAACCGACTAAGGTAAAAGTAATTTGCATGGGAAAGAATCTCTTACGACAACGAAACGCTGTGGAAGATTTATTGCACGGAAGGCACATTCCAAAGGAAAGCTGGCAGCTAGACGCGTACACAATAGCGTGTGTGTATGAAAGCGTTTACATCACGATGTGCTAGATAGGTTATTTGTTTGGTGACATATTGTGATTCCGTTAACCATCTCGCCTCTTCAACACGCTATTCCATCGCTGGTACCGATGTTGTGACCTCTGCTATCATCTCTGCCGGTGTAATAGTTAAAGTTGTCAATACTGCTGGCGTCTCTGCCGGTGTAATACTCAAAGTTGTCCATACTGCTGCCGTCTCTGCCGGTGTAATAGTCAAAGTTGTCAATACTGCTGCCGTCTCTGCCGGTGTAATACTTAAAGTTGTCCATACTGCTGCCGGTACAATTTTAGTGGTTACTGGTTCAGTAGTTTCTAGAGTTTGCCCAAGATTCCCACCAGTGGCGCCAATCACTATTTCACTACGGCCACAATTTACATTTGATGCGCAGATTCTGCAAATCTCTATTTCATTTTAGACTCCTAATTTTTGCAGGGAAATCTTCCAGTTGCAGTTACATGCACTTGTTAATAAACATTAGAATGCATAAAGTAAAAAAATAACGTTCATTTTTGTTTGAAGCTATGCTACCTATCTTCAGGTGCACCATTGTAATGACGTTACAAGTCGTAAACCGGCGTATCCAAGCCAACCGGTAGTTTATACAATTATGCAAATATCTATGTTGACTTTATAATTGTGTCAGTTGTGGAGGAGGTGACATGTTGAGTGGAACCAAATTTAGCAAGCGTAAAACTAGTAGCAATATTGTACACGGTTTAGCAAGCTTGAACAAAATTGCTACCCACATTATTAAGTTCCAGATTGGATGTGAACAGGGATGGCTTTTTTGTGAACCCACAGCTGCATAATGTAACCTTAGAATAAAACGTATGTCAACCTCAGAAATACGTTATGTATTGACTTCAGACATATTATTCACGTAAATAGCAATTGTGGGTTCATAAAATACAAATAGCTTGTGTCTCTGTCTGTTTGTCTGTCTGTCTGTATGTCTGTTCCCTCGTATCTCGCCTGTATTAGGTGGAACAATGCGTCAATGGAACCAATGTGAACGTTTAACGTAAATGACGTAACTCAGAACAATAGCTACGTACAATTGTTAGCACCGCTATGCGTTTTTGTTGCCATTGTTTCGTGATCTACGTGAAACGTCCAGTTGTACATTATGTTTTTGCTACACCTGGCAACTGGACAGGCCTAATATAAATTGCTACCCTCTGGCCAAACCCAAGGTAATACGAACACGAACAGATAATGACATATACTTATTTGGTGCATTTGAATACTGTAGTGAGGGGCAACCGCATCATGCACGTGTTCCAATACTCGTGTTGTTCAACACACATACGCACGCACGCACACACGCACTCACGCACACTGTCAACCTTACCGCCGGGTTTTTCCACGAGTCACCCAATGCAATTTATCGACTATTTATTACTTCGATAGTAATGCAGTGTCGCAATGAAATAAACATGTGGATGACACCATCTACCTGACACCCGGAAGAAAAAAACTTGAAAATGGAACATTCAGTAGGATGGGAATAGCCTCCAATGAACGCCCTTCTCTTTCGTTATGCAATTAAGGCACTAGTTTCCGATTGGCCCTATAACCGTTCTTTTTCAAATCACAAGGTACAAAACACGCACGAATTCCACATTCGTCCGAAACCATCCGAACCTTGTCAGTCTGATTCTCCTGTTCAGCTGATCCAAGATGGCCGCTGTGAGATTGTACGTGACACTGGCGCTGCTTCTGTTAGCGACGTGTTTCCACTCGAGCGAAGGAGGGTGGTGGAGACGCTCCTCGTGTACCAAAGTCAACTACAAATGGTCATCCTAGTCGTCGTTGGGCTCGTGCAACTATGTGTGCAGGTCAGGCTCCTTTGTAGACAGGTTCATTTGTATAGTCATCCCCCAGGCATTACGCCTTAGGAAGCCATGAAGGCTTATATGGTCAGTGCTTAAACCTGGTTTCTGTAGTGCGAAGCAACTTAGAGTGCAGTTATACTGACTCTCCTGGACGGGACACTAGTCCATCGCAGGTACCTTCCAAACAGTTTTTGTACTCATTTGCAGCTGAGTAGACTGAGGCAAAGTAGGGTAAACGAAATTGCCTAAGCTTTGAAAACGAACCGTGCCCAGTGTGGGTCTTGAACTCACAACCCTCGAATTTAGAGTCCAACACTTTAACCACTAGGCCACGGCTGCCCCCCAAAGGTTAATTTGTATACAAAGGTTTAAACAGTAACAATTTAGTTGCAAAACCCTACGACAGGATTTCGAGAGCAAATACGGAGCTTGTGGTGGTTTGTTATTACAGTTGAGAATACTAGCATTGGTTTGTGATTCTTTGCTGAAGATCAGGCATTGCTATTGTCATTATCGTTGTATGTTATGTCGGTGTTGTTGTTGTTATTGGTGTTGTTGTTGTTATTGGTGGTGGTGGTGTTATTGGTGGTGGTGGTGTTATTGGTGGTGGTGTTATTGGTTGTGGTGGTGTTATTTGTGGTGGTGGTGTTATTGGTGGTGGTGGTGGTGTTATTGGTTGTGGTGGTGTTATTTGTGGTGGTGGTGTCATTGGTGGTGGTGGTGGTGGTGTTATTGGTGGTGGTGGCGTTATTGGTGGTAGTGGTGTTATTGGTGGTGGTGGTGTTATCGGTAGTGATGGTGGTGGTGTTATCGGTGGTGGTGGTGTTATTTGTGGTGGTGGTGTCATTGGTGGTGGTGGTGGTGGTGGTGGTGTTATTGGTGGTGGTGGCGTTATTGGTGGTAGTGGTGTTATTGGTGGTGGTGGTGTTATCGGTGGTGATGTTATCGGTGGTGATGTTATCGGTGGTGGTGGTGGTGGTGTTGTTGTTGTTGGTGGTGGTGGTGGTGTTATTGGTGGTGGTGGTGGTGGTGGTGTTATTGGTGTTGTTGGTGTTATAGGTGTTGTTGGTGTTATTGGTGGTGGTGTTATTTGTGGTGGTGGTGGTGGTGTTATTGGTGGTGGTGGTGGTGGTGTTATTGGTGGTGGTGGTGGTGGTGTTATTGGTGGTGGTGGTGGTATTGGTGGTGGATGTGGTGGTGTTGTTGGTGTTGTTGGTGTTATTGGTGGTGTTGGTGGTGTTATTGGGCGTGGTGGTGTTATTGGTGTTGTTGGTGTTATCGGTGGTGTTTGTGTTATAGGCTGTGGTGTTGGTGTTATTGGTGGTGGTGGTGGTGGTGTTATTGGTGGTGGTGGTGGTGTCATTGGTGGTGGTGATGGTGGTGGTGTTATTGGTGGTGGTGGCGTTATTGGTGGTGGTGGTGTTATTGGTGGTGGTGGTGGTGTTATTGGTGTTGTTGGTGTTATAGGTGTTGTTGGTGTTATTGGTGGTGGTGTTATTTGTTGTGGTGGTGGTGTTATTGGTGGTGGTGGTGGTGTTATTGGTGGTAGTGGGGTTGTTATTGGTGGTGATGGTGGTGGTGGTGTTATTGGTGGTGGTGGTGGTGTTATTGGTGGTGGTGGTGGTATTGGTGGTGGATGTGGTGGTGTTGTTGGTGTTGTTGGTGTTATTGGTGGTGGATGTGGTGGTGTTATTGGGCGTGGTGGTGTTATTGGTGGTGGTGGTGGTGTTATTGGTGTTGTTGGTGTTATTGGTGGTGTTTGTGTTATAGGCTGTGGTGTTGGTGTTATTGGTGGTGGTGGTGGTGGTGGTGGTGGTGGTGGTGTTATTGGTGGTGGTGGTGTTATGTGTGGTGTTGGTGGTGTTATTGGTGGTGGTGGTGGTGGTGGTGGTGTTGTTCTTATATTATTTATGAACATGTATTTTGGAGTTGTCATTATTCGTGTTGTTGTTTTCACAGGTCGGTTGTATGTGTTGGTGCAGCTATTTGTGTCGTTGCTATTATAAATGATTTTTATAACTGCAACATTCATTCAATTGTGGCAGTATGACATTGTTGTCTAGAATCGTTTTTGGGCATGTTTACTGAAAATTAATGCAATCATTGTATTGTTTATGTCCTACAGCCAGTACAACATGCAGAAACGAACGAGACATAAAACCCACGGTTCCTCATGTGGTGGATCGTGTGGTCTCGCAAGGAATGTACGTATCTACACTTGCAGCAACAAAAACAATTGCGTCATCATTCCGGAGAATGCAGCAAAATACATCCCGCCACAGTGCTGTTAAATATGGTGAGTACGCAGACGTTGTAGTACTCACAATAAACATAAGACTTCATTCTTCGCGAGCCTTTTTGGAGTTTGTAGCATTGAAGAACAAATTCCACAGGAAGCTTCCACTTCACAGTTTCCGCTAGACTCTCAGTAACTCAACCATACGAAAACAGTAATGCAAGTTTTTATCGAAATGTTTGAGGGACATTCGTTTGTTTTCCATATGGACGGCTGTATTCGTGTAAGTCAGATCGTCATCCACAGTTTTACCGAACAATTAAACAAAAATAGTCACATACCCTCAATATTAAATAAACGGAATTTTGCAATTTTACACACTTCTGGTTTTACTGGTGCTACATATGCTTGAAATTCTTTGTGCTTTCTATGAACACAAGCTTATAATCTTATCCATGTCAGACCACAGTCCTTAAACAGGTTTAGAAAATATGCTTCAATTTGCGTAGTAAAACATTATTTTCTGTCGAATTTCTCGTTGTGTGCTGTTGACATTTATTGATTCATTCAGTGATCGCAATTTATGTGATGGTTAATATATTGTAGACCCTGCTTGATATGCTATGGTGTTTCAAGCGGTTAACCCCCTCAAAGGTAATGCATAAGTTATCATAGATTGGCTGCCTAGTATTCATTATTGACATTTTCATATCACATAGTTGTAAATGATATTCAAACGTCAATGTCATTCAAAACATATTTTGCTAAATTGACATGCACCACATTTGAGACGTGATATGAGACCATAAGGAAATAACCATTTCTTGCACACCTATTGTCTGAGGAAACCACCATCAGGAAGCGAGCGAAACGAACCCTTCAAATACAGAACATACGCCATAGTGAATAAGCGAGTATTGAGATAATGGCAAGAGTAAATGTTTACAATACCAACTCTAGGATAAATTGTTAAATTAATGTGTTTAATCCAACAGTAAGAACAAATTCCTGATGATATCACTGATTCCATCGTTAAACATATTTTATTTCAAGAACAACACTATGTATTGCAGCAAATGAAAATACCTAACTAATGCAACACAATATATAGAACAGGAGTATATAGCATACTATTTATCGTTCATTCTTCCATGAGTATTACATACAACATGTTTATTTTATGTTATTCAAACAATATTTTACATTTGTAACTGATGGGTATTTGTGATCAAAACTATATCTACTGTTTTTCTTCTGTGGACAGATTCAGCGTCTTTGGGGTCTGCTTCGGAAAGTTATCACGTGTGAGAAACTGACGCACGTGAGAGAAAGGCGCGAACAAGGGGCACATAGTTACTCAAGCGATGGCACGATAGAGCCCTATGAGAGGCAGACAATTTTGGTCTCGAGTCAAGATATTATAATAACAATGTTGATAGACAGTCGTAACGTTCATCTTATGAAACAGATCTTGCGTTACACTGTCATGACCTGTGACAAGCCAAGTTATCTGCATTTCGACATGACCTGTTTGCTATATTTGGTTAAAACAATTAAATGACGTGTTTCATTGTTAACTATTTCAATAAAGTTAAATTCATAGACGTTATGTGTGTTGCTTTGTTAGACATATGCGTTTCGTAGAACGAAACGGAACACAAACGTTCATGTCAGCTAAACAGAAGGAACATCAATAGAGGGGGTTGCAGTTGCGTATTGACCGGACGTTCATCGGTTGACGCCTTTGCCCAAGTTCACTCATTTGTATAAATGAGAGCCTGGCTAAAATTAGTGCTGTGGTGGATTATATTTCATGCAGTAATTGCAGTGTGGCAAATTCCTTCCCAGACGCGTTGTTTAATGTTGGAAGAAATCAAAGAAGAAAGCACGTTGCGCGGTCCCAAACTCCTGATGCCGCGCTATGTATGAACCCTTTGTTAACACAAACACGTTGCAAGAGCACGTGTTATATAGGTAAAAAAACGCCTGTATTGACATTTTACACACCCGCATGCATCTGTCTACGATGGGTTTCGACATAGCTTCCTGGTTTGGGAAACATACACCGTTGTGGGTATTCGTGTGTCAGCACTCCGGCTGAGTGAGACAAACCATCGAAGGCGAACCAACCAAGTCCTGAACGTGAGAACCAGAGTCAAACTGTTATGAAGTGCAGAACAGATACTTGAGGAAATACACTTTATTACCAGCACATGTCTCCATGTTAGTCCACACTAGAATCACGCGACACTTGTCATTCACCGTACTAGGACAACAACGGCTCAGTGGCGCCGCCTGATAGACTAAGCATACATTAGCGTAACTAGACTGCACCGACCTCTGATGATAGGGGCCAGATGCCGACATCGCGCAACCACACCATGACACGCATTCTGCGGCGAGATCCAGACAATGAACCACTTAATGAGTTGTCGCCTTCTGAATTAACTGTGATAGGTAAACTTGCATAACTACCGACGGGTTGTCAATTTTTATCAGCAAACAGGCATTATCAAGTATCAAGATTAAACAAGATTGCCATCCAAATATAAAACCCCAGATGGAAAGTGATCAAGGAAGTTATTGAGAGTCCATCGATTATTCATTGATGTGTAACCCGCCCCACTGAAACATGTGTAATTTTTATTCATGCTGTTAGCGTTTAGACTATCAGTAGACACGTTGTTTCATTAATTTATTTTCCGATATGGGATTACATATGTGCTACATTCTGACATATAATCTACACTGTTTCTTTGTTCTCTGGTTCTGATATCAATATATATATATATATATATATATATATATATATAATTATACATCAATGTTTTCATAACCATATCCTCTGAATGTCCTTTGTCTATAGATTTATTAAAATGTTAGACTTTCTCATACTTAAGGTCTATCAGTTATATTATAACTGATTTTCTCTCCTCTGTATTATTTATTACGTTCTTCTAACGATATGGCCTCCATGCTTGTATACAATATTTTAAATGAGGCTTTACTTTAATTATAATAGGCAGATATATAACTAGCAATTTTACCTTATACATTATATTTATCCTAATCAATCCACGAATGTGATTACCATTTTACGCATGACGTTTTCATAACAACACTAATTGTTACTCCTAAGTCCTCCTTGTATGGTAGTACCTAGAACAGTTTGTTCCATTTTACAGTTTCAGAGAATTACATACCAGTGAGTCTATATCATCACTTATTTGCAAATTATTAGAAAGGTTAATTAAAAACCATGCATCGGACTTCTTTGTTAAGCATACATTAATAAGCTGTCTTAACATGGATTCTTAAAATCAAGGTCATGCTTAACAAATAGATTATATTATTTTTACAAGAATGTACTATGTGGGTAGAAATTATTTTCTTAAATTTACCTAAAGCTTTCGTCAAAGATGTCGACAAAGTGCCACATCAAAAACTACTACTTAAATTAAACAGACAACGGACAATACTAGAGGAAGAGGTTTCAAATTGGAAATAACTTTTTCAGTGGTGTATCAC
The DNA here is from genome assembly GCA_963662155.1 of Lamellibrachia columna. NCBI lineage: Eukaryota > Metazoa > Annelida > Polychaeta > Sabellida > Siboglinidae > Lamellibrachia > Lamellibrachia columna. Next base: position 6,189,670 of record OY759264.1, on the reverse strand, counting down.
AAGGATCAGTAT
>OY759264.1:6174658-6184658 GCA_963662155.1 Lamellibrachia columna | reverse complement strand
TGCATATATTATAAGGGAACATGCATGTCCTGACAAAAAAACCGCCAGATAATTCGCTATATACAACGTTGTTGTCGTAATGTGGAAAAACTAATGCATCTTATGTGAACTATGTATGTGCATATTACACATGTAACGATGCAATTTACATATAAATGCATCTATGATCAAATCATTGAGGCACCGTTCAAGGTATGGGAATCGGTCTTTTAGATATGTCCATTAATCCAGCGTATTGGTATTGTTATGGGTGCGATTCAACAGCAGTTCAGTTTTAACAAGATTTAACAAGATTTGCCATCCAAGCCAAAGGCCCAGATGGCAAGTGGACAAGGAAGCCATTGGCATATCGAGAGTCCATCAATGTTCATCTACTTATAACCCGCCCTACTGAGATATGTGTCAACCTTGTTTTTAAACATATTCACGCTGCTAACAGTTACACAATCTGTAGACAATGTGTTCCATTCATTTATTGTCCTCTGTGAGAACGAATGCTTCATGATGTCCAATCTACATTGATCCTTTACTAATTTTACCTCATGTCCTCTAGTTCTGCTATCCTTCTTGAGTGAGAAAAAACATATTTCTATCAATATTTTCATACCCATTCAATATCTTAAAAACTTCAATCTGATCTCCTCTTAACCTCCTTGTCTCTAGAGTTGTTAAACCACATTCTTTCAGGCGTTCTTCATAACTAAGGTCTCTAAGTTCTGGAATCATTCTAGTTGCTCTCCTTTGTATGCGTTCAAGCGTATCTATATCCTTCTTACGATATGGTCTCCATGCTTGTATACAGTATTCTAAATGAGGTCTAACTATTGCTTTATAAAGAGTAATTTGATTACCCTTCGAAGCTGCAATACCACACTGCTCTGAAACTTTCATATCAGCGCTTATTGTAACTCCTAAGTCCTTTTCTTTTACAGTAGTACCCAGAACAGTATCTCCCATTTTATAGTTTACATTCAAGTTCCCATGTCCTGTATGTAGACATTTACATTTCCCAAAATTGAACAGCATCTGCCATTTCTCAGACCATTTCACTAATCTGTCTAGATCGTTTTGTAAATGTTGTTTATCACCATCAGTATTAACCTTTCTAAACAGTTTTGTGTCATCCGCCAATTTCAGTACGTTACTTGTTATACTGTCGTCCAAGTCATTGAAATAAATTAAGAATAATATAGGTCCTAATACTGATCCTTGAGGTACCCCACTCAAAACCGATTTCCAATTTGAAACTTCTCCATCTACTACAACTCGTTGTCTTCTGTCAGTCAGCCATTGTTCTATCCAGTCAGTTATGCTATCCCCGATACCATGGGCTTTTAAGTTAAGCAGTAACCTTTGATGTGGCACTTTGTCAAAAGCTTTCTGAAAATCTAAGTAGATAATATCTACTGGCGATCCCACGTCTATCCACTTCTTTCTTCCAAAAAAACATAACATATTTGTTAAGCATGACCTCGCTTTAAGGAATCCATGTTGAGATGAATTTAATAATTTATGCTTAACGAGGAAGTCCACCATATGGTATTTAATTAACCTTTCTAATAATTTACAAATCACCGACGTTAAACTCACTGGTCTGTAATTCTCTGACTTATTTCTCGAACCCTTTTTAAATAATGGTATGATGTTTGCTTCTTTCCATTCAAACGGAACAACTCCCTCTTTTAATGACAAGTTGAATACTCTTGCAAGTGATATACTGATTTGTTCTACTGTTTCCATTAGTAATTTTGGAGGAATCCAATCCACTCCCGGTGATTTGTTATCCTTCATTGCCTTTATTTTCTTAGCTACCAATTCTGGAGTTACAACTAACGGACCTAACTAGTCAGATTTAGCCCCCTGAAATTTAGCATCAGCAACTGGTAATGAACTAATATCTTCTTTGGTAAACACTGAACTGAAGTAACCATTTAGGTCTTCCGCCATTAAAAACCCCTGTGATATTATATTTCCAGCACTGTCTTCTAGAGGTCCAACCTTGTCTTGTACGTTTTGTTTACTCCTGACATATGCATAAAAACTCTTGATGTCATTTTTTATGTTACATGCTAGTTTTTGCTCATAGCTTCTTTTAGATTGTCTGATTTCAGTTGTAGCTGCATTAAGTGCCTCTTTGTATTTTGCATAGTCTTCTTCCTTTCTGGTACGCCTATAAACCCTCCACATAGTTTGTTTTAGCATTATTTTTCTAATAGCCTCTTTTGACAAGTGTTTCTTTCTACACCGTTTTCCTTGTTTTTGGAAGGGAACAAATTTATCAATGATACTCTCAATTTCATATTTTAGAATATTCCAACATTCAATTGCGGTCTTATTCATCAGCATGTTATTCCAATCTAGCTTTGCTAAGTATTTTCTCATATCTTTGTAGTTACCTTTGTGGAAGTTTCTCTTGTACGTTTTCATTTTTTTACTTTCTGATTTTACATTGATGTCAAAATGTATTTGATTATGGTCACTATTACCCAATGGTTCAAATATTTTTACATTGTCCACTAATTCTTTCTGTGATGACAAAACTATATCTAATACATTTTCTCCCCTGGTTGGTTCTAGTACGTGCTGAGTAAGAAAGCTATCCTGGATTAAAAATAGAAATTGTTGGTCCTCAATCCCTGTGCTCTCTAGAGAATTCCATTGTATGTGTCCATGGTTAAAATCTCCCATTATGATACATTCCCCTTTACTAACTTCCTTTATAGCGGTTTTTATTTTTGTGTTGTCCTCTTCGTTTATGTTTGGACTTCGGTAAACTAATCCAATAGTTAATTTTGAATTTCCTGAAACAATTTTGCACCAAACAGCTTCATCACAATCTGCTTCCCTTTCTAGTTTTATTTCATAAGCCTGAATAGATTCTTTAACATATAAAATAACTCTCCCGCCCCTTCTTCCTATTCGATCTTTCCTAAACATTACATATCCTGTCAGTCCTAATTCAGCATCTGTTATATCTATGTTGGCCCATGATTCAGTTATACCAATTATGTGAGGGTCAATATCTTCTACCATAATGTTTAATTCGTTTTTCTTATTTACTATGCTCCTTGCATTTAAACATACACATCTATAACCTTTTTCAGAGATATTTTTCGGATGATTTGATATTGGTTTATCCGTGCTAGTGGCCTCTTGTTCTGCTTGAGACACTTCTAGGTAACCCCCCTGCACTTCTAGTTTAAAGAATGTTTACTTCCAAAAATATTTGTCATTGTACCCAAGTCACTATCTACTGCTGCTGAAAGTTTGTCCGCGAATACTGCCGCCCCCTTTCCACTTAAATGAAGCCCTTCCTTCATGTACATATCAGCCCTCCCAACAAAACTTCCCCATAAATCCACAAATCCAACTTCCTCTTCCCTACATAGCTGTATACAGCTGTTGTACACAATCTTAGCTTAGCGCTGACAGTTTGAACTGATCCGTGCTGTTCACTGTAAGAACATTTGTGGAAGTTTAGCAGTTGTCGTTTAAAAGTAGGATACAGACGTCCAGACATACACATACATACATACATAATTGTCACAACACTATTTGATGTGAAATTGCTTAAAGTATACTTTAGCTGCATGTGAATCAGTCTGTTAATGGTTAATTAGTAAGAACATTATCAAACACGCACACAAACAATCACGCAAGCAAGCAAGCACGCACGCACGCACGCACGCACGCACGCACGCACGCACGCACACACACACACACACACACACACACACACACACACACACACACACACACACACCTCAGTTTGAGTCAGTTTCATGATGGCAGCTTGGTCGTCTTCATTGTCTAGGACAACATCTTGGCATGCACTCTCAGACAGGTGGTCTATGTCTCGCGCCACGCGGGCAGTGACATCTTGGCATGCACTCTCAGACAGCTGGTCTATGGCTCGCGCCACGCGGGCAGTGACATCGAACGATCTGGCGTAGATGTTGAAAGTGACGCAACGTTTGTTCGCATTGTCCCCTATATGAGAAAATGGAAATGAATGAATACAGTTGTTGCTATATATGGTTATTCTAAAAGTGAGCGTCCGGCGTACGAAGTGTAATAATTTTCATATTGAAAGACCAAAAGGATATGGCCCACTTTCGTAGCACAATGGTAAACACATTATTCAGCCATAAAACACTTTGATCATCATTCGCATTAAAAAAATAGTTGTCCACCTTGCACTTGCCAAATATAAGTTTCACAAGTTACAAGACATTATTAATTTTTAACCGCTCAACTACTTTCAGTAGTTTTTCTTCTCATAAAAATTGCACTGCTGCTTGAAGTGGAAATTGTTATGTGCCTTGTAATTGCTGGAATATTCAGAACACTTTACCTGCGTCTTGTGCACCTGCCCAGCTGTGTCTTCCTTCATCAACGTTTGGGCCACTGCCAAACAACACATCTTCAAATGCCTAAACGAGGGAGAGTTTCTAATTCACATATATTATGACAATCATGCCATATGGCAACACAACGTAATTGGTAAAATTTCGTTAATTTCAAGCAGAACATGTTTAATTTAAATATTGTTTGGTAGTACTGGATGAAAGATGAATGCAGCGTATTTACATGAATGTATTTCTGACAGCGTTTTAACTGAAATTATTAGAAATGATCTTGTATAACACGGCATTAACTGAATAATGTCCATATAGAGTAGAACATATTAGAAAACAGCATTTATCAGGGGCAATACTCAAGTCGCCATCCATATACTGCTGAAAACCCCTGTAGGTAGTCAGCTACGGCCTTACTGCCTTACACAGTGCTCCGGCCGAGGGAACTATAATCATGCAAGTGGGTTAGCAATAGAGGCCATCACTCGAGTCCACGCACGTTATATATTTACCTTATGTGCGGTATTTTGTTTCCCTGGCATAAGGGCCCAACCAGTTTAAGTAGTGTATCTTCCGAAAGATACAGGCAAAGTGGGGTGAACGAAATGACCCAAATTTCGAAACGGCAGCAGGTGGACTCAATCCCTGGTCCATTTGAATGATATTACTGCACTAAACCGCCAGACCCCCGCTCCCCAGAACGTGTTCAAAGCGTTGCACACTTTGCTCATGACATTCAACGTCTTAACGTGTGTGGATGGTGATCATTCACCAAGGATTATCTCATCCTTCTCAGTTGAGATGTTGTAATGACATGTCCTTCTCAAAAAATGTCTCTGCTTTTGTAGAATACTTCTCACAATGGAGAAGTTGCATATGTTTTTCCACTCTACTTTCGTTTACATGTTTAGCTCGTTCCATGTGTTCCACTGAATTACATCTTCCCTTTTTCCTTCGACAGTGCGACGCATCACACTGACAATTAGTGGAGATCTGAGAAGATTGCGTCCACTGCAAACATGTACTCACCCGGATGACGCGATCGTCCGTCTGAAACACCAAAAACCGCACATGTCTAAGTGTTGTCTGAGGGTTACGATGACTGAACTTAAGTAGCTCATCACGCATAACTGAAGCAACGAACTGTGCGTCAAAATCTAACTTGCCAATACCAATGGGAGGAATGGCCAAAGACTTCGCTTTGTTGTTGGAAGCTTCCTGGAAACAATTGGTGAGCAACGTTCTCAGAACCTGCAAAAAACAATATGCGAGTATCTACACTTCATAATATTACACATACACTTGCAGTTATATTAATTTACATCCAATAATGACTACGAAGCATTGTTAGCCAATACACGTAGAGTTGAATACGTTTACTTAAGATAGCAAAGCACATATAACCCACGAACGCATGTACACATATACGCACGCATGCACTCACTCACTCACTCACTCAATCCCTCACTCACTCACTCACTCACTCACTCACTCACTCACTCACTCACTCACTCACTCACGCTCGCTCGCTCGCTCACTCACTCCCTCACGCACGCATATATATATATATATATATGTCATCATCGTAATGAATGAAGATAATTGGATGACTTTTCAATACATACCTGTTCACTTTTGCCAACTCCTCCGTCCCATCGGCAGCAGGCCACATGTATGACAAACTTACACTTGAGTTTTCCACCAGGTGTCACTACTACATCTCCGTATTCTATACCATTCGGTGCTTTCCTTTGGCATTCTTTCAGAAGTTTTTTGCCTCCTGCTTCCAAAAGTGCTTTAGACACATAACCACTGTCTAGCTGAAGCTGGGGATTTGAAGAGTTGACAATCACATCAACCTGTGAAATGTGAATATTTTTTTAAAACAGCCTTTTATGTCGTCGTCAACGGTGTCGCCTCCACATTGATCAGCTTTAAATCCAACATATATTGGTTAAATGTTGTTTCTTAAGAAACAAAAATATAATTGATTTACTGATACAATTAACAAATATATAATCAATGTCAAAGAAATTGCCGGTAGGAACAGTGTAGCACTGACAGTTTTATTTACCTTTTCTTTTGCGATTTCAGACTTGCACAATAATAGTGCGATGCCTTCGGGTGTCTCAAGTTGTGTTGGCCTGAAGCTGTGCGTTGGAGACTGTGGCAACGGACTGTCTGCTGAGAAATCGAATATAGGAGACATAACATACTTAAGTTTCGGTATACGCACCAATTACACGCACATGCATACTGATGGACACGAACCACCCTATCATTGCCTGTTTTTGTTTGTGTGACACATTCATGCAAGCAGTAGTATCGGCGGCGGCGGCGGCGGCGGCGGCGGCGGCGGCGGCGGCGGCGGCGGCGGCGGCGGCGGCGGCGGCGGCGGCGGCGGCGGCGGCGGCGGCGGCGGTGCATTATGATTTTTTTTTCATAAACAAAGTCATTACTAACCTTTCTTGTAAGAACTGTCTTTTCCGCGAGAATGGGTCACCACTTGTCTACCAAACATGACACCAAGACTACTGTTGAATTCTCTGACGATGTCTTTCGACTGATCAACCAATGACACCTTCTTCAAACATTTGTGCTGTTTATCTTGTAAGAAATCGCTCACAGCCGTGACGATTGTCTTGGCGGCTTTGTGAAGTGGATAATGGGAACTGCCACAACTCACTGCGGGAAACGCAATTGAAGACAAACCCAACTTATCGGCAGCCAGCGCGCTTTCATAGATGACACCATATAGTGTCTTCTCCTCTTTATTTCCTCCCCCTTGCCACCTTGGTCCGACTGCGTGGATTACCTTCTGGCACGGAAGTCGACCTGACGTGGATACGTACACATGGCCTGGTGTAAGTTCGCCATTTCGTCGCACATGGTCTTGACACTCTCGCTCAATGTCAGGCCCTCCTGAATCAACGTAATACGCTTTGTACGCACGAACGCACGCACGCACACAAGAACTCCGACACGTCAGCCCGCCCGCCCACACACGCGCACGCACGCCAGCACGCACGCAGGCACGCCAACACGCACGCACGCACATTCAATATTATCTGTTTAGAGTTGTCTCACACATTTCCATGGAAGTTAAATCATCAATTGGACTATCGTTAGTATAAATGGTATGACATGCATTTGCGGAAATGTGATCAGAGCATTATTAAAAAGTAAGTCCAATCTATGTTCACAAAGTATGCGTGACGTGACAGGCAGATTTTCCCAAATAGTACAAGTAAAACAGTCAAACATATAAATTCATAATAAACCTATTTAATTATTTTAATTGTTGTTGTTTGTCGAGTGGATATCGCCATCATATTGTTTTGCTGATATAATTATTGTAGTCGCAACGCCTACTCAGCTAATGTTGGTGGTTATTAAATGCAATACATATTCTTCGCCACTGCGAACTTAATGTGTGTCTTTCAAATGATACATTCAAAATGTAGGTAGTTGGTGCTTATGCCAGGAATATAAAACAGCTTTCACCAGGCACATTTGTATTTTAAATTATAATTTAATTAAAATAAATGGCGACTTTACTATTTTGACAAATCAAATGAACGGATGGTTATATTTTTATTGAAGAGTCTACTTAGCAATAAAGCAGCACTACACAAAACATACAACCCAAATGCTCACCAGCGTATTGGTAAATTAGACAATACCTTCATCGGCGATGGCTTTTGCAAGTCCTCTGCAGAGTTTCAGTTGGCCACCGGCAGCATTGACGATCGCGTCTACTTTGCACTTTGTCAAATCACCTCGAACCACTTCAATCGAGGCACCGCCCAGTAAGTCAACACTAGTCTCAACAAGTCCACAACTCCTAGTCATAGATGTGCCTCCTTCTGCTCCTTGATGGGAGGCTTCCCCGTCTTCTACAATCACAACTTTGTGGCCGCTTTCAATTTGTTTAAGGGATTCTTTTCCGGCTGAACTGTTCAGGAACGTTGACATGCCTGGCTTGTCTACCACACATTGATCGATGACAACGGCCTGTGCCAATTTCTGTAGTTGTTCCACGGCTTGTTGAACACTTACACCATGTCCCTTCACCAGAAACCCACAACGTCCGTCCATCTCCGTGCTAACAGTAACATTTGGGACGTTGGTAACTTCGTCCTTCATGTAATTGTTCATGTAATCTATGACACCAACATCCAAGTCAACAAATTTAAATGTATCGGAGGTAGTGTTGTCCTTCTAGAAACGATTTCACTTCCCGAAGTGCTACATCGAATTTTTGTCGTTGCTCCCGATACGATGACACAAGCGTCGTCCCTCCGTGACTGAGATTAATCCATTTTGTTCGGACCGGAGTTTAGTTTGCAGTTTTAACAAAATTTCTCACTCGCCGACATATCGGTTAAATCAGCAGTCAATCTTTGTTCATCAGTTTCCAACATTGATCGTTTCAATAGCAATGTTGAGGTCTTTGTCATTGAGGGCATATACCCATCAGTTTCTTGCTTTCCATGTTATAGTCAAACACAGCACATATATCTTTGGTATTGAACTGTTCGACGAGATATTTCTTCATAGCTGTGCTATTGATGAATCTGATCAGTGACCCGGACATGGGTATCGACTTCCCTGTCATAGCATTTAAGATGTCATACATTGCAAGCTCTGCTGATGCAACGTTGTCTGGCATTCCACTGAATTTGACCTCTTGCTGTTTTAATATCAATGACAACTGTCATACCTGGAAACTTGTGCCTTCCTGTTCTGACCTGAATGCATGTGAATTCAGCATTCTTAGACAGTGCAATTCCAATTTGTATTTCGTCTCTGTGCCACTTGTTGGTATTGTCATTTCTTCTTGGCCATGCGGGATATCAGATTCCATACGTGCAGACACATCGCCACCTGTGATATACGACATGAGTTGATAGCAAGCGACAATAAACATGAGTTTAAATTTTCGACCATGTACACATCACTATAAACGAATTATTGATGATGACTACTTACTGATATCCTGTGGCATTCAGTTAATTCGTTTACATGCTCCAAGGCGTGAAGGTAAATCAAATTTGATGTCGACCTAACGAAATGCGTCTCGATTGTGTTGGTATGTGGATATGTAAGAGGATGTATCGTCATCGACCTTTCGTTGCCTTACCGTCACTGACGTATCTGGGGTGGGGGTGACATTGGACCACCACCTCATTTGGCTTAAAACCAGTGGTTGAATTCGTATGTAACCTGTTGATCCACTACATGTTATGGGTAACTAAGCAACTGACATACCTGGAAACTTATGCTCCTGTTCTGACTTAGATGATTGTGGATTCAGCATTCTTGTAAAGTGCGATTCCAACTTGCATTTTGCCTCTGTGATATTGCTGCCCTTGTCATTTCTTTTTGGCCATGGGAGCGGTCAGGTTTCAGACGTGCAGACTCGTCACCTGTAATATAAGACATGAGTTGATAACAAGCAACAATAACAATTAGAAAATGTAAATGTTCGATCAATTACACATCACAGTAAATGAACTACACATGATATCAGTAAGTAGTCGGAAGATAAGTAATGGTTTAATAACTGTATATAGCATACATGAGTACATAAATGGCTGTAAATAGCATATGGCATATACAACGTCTACTACTACAATATA
>OY759264.1:6144658-6169658 GCA_963662155.1 Lamellibrachia columna | reverse complement strand
TGCAAGACAGCCCAGGCAGCTACAATCATGTACTTCTAATCCACTTTCAGTTGCTGGAACTCACTCCCTGCTAGTTTTATGTATGTAGGAAATATAACATAATTTTTCCGAAACTAAAAACCCTCCTGTTTAAACTTGCTTATTCTCCATAGCTCCCTAGCGTAGTAATCCAAATGTTTACAGCTGGAACTGCTCATCGATTATGAACTACTTAAGAACTTTTGTTTTAGTGCGCTTCCGAGCTTGGGTCTCCCGATGGTTTTAGCGCAATAGAAATATTTTATATATTATTACATATATATATATATATATATATATATATATATATATATATATATATATATATATATATATATATATATATATATATATATATATATATATATATATATATATATATATATATATATATATATATATATATATGTATATATATATATATATATATATGTATATATATATATATATATATACAGGTAATATGCACCTGCAAAACAGCATCACAAATGATATGTATGCTGATGTACATAAACACATAAACACGCTCACACAAAGCAAACCGTGCAACGTATAATTAAAGACAATATGTGCTTTTACTTGTTCAGTATTTTATCTACGTGTTTATCTCAGCCGCGACCTCCACATGTAACATGTGCCCGTATTGCTACTCCTTCATAGATTTAAATATAACATAATATTGTTGCAAATGTTGTTGCATATATTTCAATCAGTCATACAGTCATATGCATATTGTTTCAGTAAATTACCATAACGAAGTATTAATGTTTCATGCACCTGTACACTTACTTGGTGTCCATTGACTAAAATCGCGAGGCACAGCGTCATACTGAAAAATTACCACTGTCAGTAAATTACTATATACAATTTTTACAAATTTAACATTTAGTATTTCTGGTAGTGGAAAGCGGGATTAGTTGAAACAACAGAAACTAGTCAAATCGAGTTTCAGTTAAGGTTCTTTAGTCGTAATTTGCACGTCTTGTTTGTATAATCATTATAAGATTGTCTTGAAAATAATGTTATATTTTACACATGTTACAAACAGCCCTGGCCGGCCTAGTCACACATATCCCCAACGCATGTACATTACATTAGTAACAAATAACATTGGTTTCCCTAAGCGGACAGCTACTGACAGGTATGTATTTTACATATGATACAACCTACCCAAGCAGATAGCTACCTAGTACATGTATTTTGCACCTCATGCAACCAATATCGGCCTCTCTGTGCAAAGTGTGTGCTTTACATTCTGATCTGATATAACCAGTATTGGCCTGTTCACACAGTATACTTTGCAAATGCTATCACCTGCATCGGCGTACCTAAGCAGGCAACTACACAATGCATGTAATAAGCAATATCACCAGCCTCAATCTACCTAAGCAGACAGCCACCAATTACTGTTCTGGAAGTCAGTATACACAGATAGCATGGCAATTATTTTACAGCTTATAAAAACAAGACACGTAAGTAGCGCACATAAATCAGGACATATGATGCATGTTACATTGCGCAGAAACAGTGTAGACAAACAACAATGAAAACATAATATGGATGTAAACTAGTTAGAAACAAAATGCAATATCCGATTCCGTCCTTTTTGTTTAATTTTACATCCTGCTAATTAGTATTCAGTCTATGTGCTATGGAGATGAATCACCTTGACATAATTGCACTTGACTAGGCTTACTAGATGCATTAGATTTAAATGTGGACTTTGTAACAATATGCCTCACACAAAAGGTCGAAGACTAAATGAACATTTCCACTGAGTAAATGTTATAAAACATGCATGCAATCATGTTGAACTGTTCTCCAAATTATATTACAGCAACTGCTGATTTATATTTTGTGTCCCGAAGATACATTTTATAAAAGTGTGCAACATTATATGATTTTTTGAGTTGCAAACATTACTCGTACCATAACACAACATTAAAATTACTCTTCTAGCTTTCAATAATCAACAGTCCCACTGATAGTGCTGCCGCCTAGTGATTATCAGTGAATTAATTTTTAGTACCATTTCCCTGGTGTATTAAACGCAGTGAAACTTGACTTACAGACGCTTATTCGTTAGAAACAAATCATAGGCAAACATAATTTATACTCTCAAAGAAGTGTTCTCATGCCAGTATTGAGTAATTACAGGAGCATACTTATTCAGCAATGAATACCTGTCATAATTCTCAAAACTTATATAAACTGGGGTATTATTTAACCACTGCAGTAGACTTACTCACTCAGTCACTCACTCAGTCAGTCACTCACTCACTCAATCATTCAGTCACTCATTCAGTCAGTCACCCACCCACTCACTCATTCACTCACTCACTAGATGGGAATCCATGTCCACTTGACCGATAGACTGATGTTAGATGTTAGTTTCCTTGGTATTCTAGGTGTATGGTTATATTTAGAGAGGTGAATAGGGGTGGAGAATGAAAAGATTTGCGGCTATCTATGCCAGAGATGTTTGCTTGGATAGTGTTCCGTGTTCGAGTAGCGCCATGGTAGAACTAGTACATTGCAGTGAGTTAAGTAGTGTCCATGGTTTCAAAATATGGCTAATAGGCCGGGGAAGTGACGACTCAGTCAGAGGGAATGGGTAGAGGAATATGGTGTATGATACAATTTAACTCAATGTATATTCTGCGATGCAACATTTACTATGATAACCTCTCCTACCGGAGACTTGCAGAGACGACTTGGTACCCCACAATTTCTGTGCCAGAGCTTGTGTTATTCAGTGGGATGGACAAGTGTGCGACACGAGAAGATAAAGTGTTTACTATGTGTGCATATTAGACTGGTGCAATAAACAAGCGAGTGGATTATACCATCGAACGTCGGCACAACGACCAGGCTCGGGTTAGTTCCGGCTATTGTAACGGTGTGAACAAAAGAAACGCATATATCACCTTCATGTATTTCTTCTCCGTCATAATAGGACATCGCTTCACAAACAAGTCATGCTTTCTACCATTTAAAAGCACCTCGTTTGTATCTACATCCAACATTTTTAACACATCTGAAATATGAAGCAGGATATTAGCACATTCAGCAAGCTCCACGTTTTGAAATTCAGCTTTCTAAAAGAGTATTGCTATATACAACGATTGGGCCAGACCGTTGGAAATCCTGCACCAGGCAGTGTCGCCCTCCCTCTGAATGTTTCGCTCATACCAAATTTGTCGTAACTGCCACTTGCTGACGATATTCGACAAAGTGACACAATTCCGCTCTTTCAACGCCTGACTTTAATAACATCATTATCAACAATGTCAATAACACGATTTCGTTGGGTAGAAACTGTCATGATTTAATGTTTGCAATAATTGTCTTGTTACACTGTCGGAAATAGAAGTTATGGAACGACACCGAATGAAACTCAGAATCAGTATAATATAAAATAATAAATCACACAATGTGTGTTTGTGTGTGCGTGCGTGCCGGCGTACGTGCGTGTGTGTATGTGATCATAACTTTTCAAAAGGTATCGGCTACAACATAACACTTTGCCTGCAGGCAAGTGATAAGGAACATGCCAGCATTCCAGCATGCCACAATCTGAAGAAAAGCATTCCTGAGCAATGCTTCTCAATTGATTACAAAGTTAGATTACATTGGTCTCCCAAAGCGCACCTGTCAACCTGTATAAATAACACGCACGCACGCACGCACGCACGCACGTGAACACGCACGCACACCCGCACGAACACACTCAAAACACTCACGCACAAAAACACACACACACACACACACACACACACACACACACACACACACACACACACACACACACACACACACACACACGTGCCCACACGCACACAACACACACACACACACACACACACACACACACACACACACACACACACACACACACACACACACACCACCACCACCACCACCACCACTACCACCACCACCACCACCACCACACACAAATACACCACACGCACACGCACACGCACACGCACACGCACACGCACACGCACACGCACACGCACACGCACACGCACACGCACACGCACACGCACACGCACACGCACACGCACACGCACACGCACACGCACACGCACACGCACACGCACACGCACACGCACACGCACACGCACACGCACACGCACACGCACACGCACACGCACACGCACACGCACACGCACACGCACACGCACACGCACACGCACACGCACACGCACACGCACACGCACACGCACACGCACACGCACACGCACACGCACACGCACGTGTTTTCTAATATTCGAACACCACATCAACACATATAAGCATAACCACATAACCACGTAACCACATAACCACATAACCACGTAACCACAAAACCACATAACCACATAACTACATAACCACATAACCGCACAGGCAGGTCGTCGATATGTTTATATTTCTACACTCACTCAACTTGGCCTGGCTACAAAGTCAGTTATACAGGATGCATATATGCAACAAACCATAGCTGCCAAACCAATATCCTGTTGCGGTTGGTTATCAGGCACATCTGACGTCAAAAGGACAACAGGCCTGTTGTCATTGAGATCATACCGTCCGTTTGCCCAGTGAAGCATATCTGCCGCTACAATCGCTCCTGTGGCTCCACACTTGGACCGCTAGTTATACTGGCTGATAACAGTCCAGTGACTAGGGGCCGCATAGTCACTGGACCTACCGACTTACAAATTTAACACGTGGAACGTGGAAGTCTGGAAGTCCCTATGATGCAGTTGTAATCCTACCTGCTTGTTGTATGACGGGCTAATATCCAAACGCACACACACACGCACGCACGCACGTACGCGCGCGCGCGCTCACACACACACATATTTCTGATGCTCAATGTGAACTGTGCTTGTGACGTGTGCTATATATGAGCAATGTCTGTGACTTGTGCTCAATGTGAGCAATGCCTGTGACGTGAGCTCAATGTGAGCAGTGTATAAGTAGTGTGCTCAATGTGACCAGTGCCTGTGAAGTGTGCTCAATATGAGCAGTGTCTGTGAAGTGTGCTCAATATGAGCAGTGCCTGTGAAGTGTGCTCAATGTGAGCAGTGCCACTGAAGTGTGCTCAATGTGAGAAATGCCTGTGAAGTGTGCTCAATGTGAGCAGTGCCAGTGAAGTGTGCTCAATATGAACAGTGTCTGTGAAGTGTGCTCAATGTGAGCAGTGCCTGTGAAGTGTGCTCAATGTGAGCAGTGCCTGTGAAGTGTGCTCAATGTGAGCAGTGCCTGTGAAGTGTGCTCAATGTGAGCAGTGCCTTTGAAGTGTGCTCAATGTGAGCAGTGCCTTTGAAGTGTGCTCAATGTGAGCAGTGCCTGTGAAGTGTGCTCAATGTGAGCAATGCCTGTGAAGTGTGCTTAATGTGAGCAGTGCCTGTGAAGTGTGCTCAATGTGAGCAGTGCCTGTGAAGTGTGCTCAATGTAAGCAGTGTCTGTAAAGTGTGCTCAATGTGAGCAGTGTCTGCGAAGTGTGCTTAATGTGAGCAGTGTCTGTGAAGTGTGCTCAATGTGAGCAGTGTCTGTGAAGTGTGCTCAATGTGAGCAGTGTCTGTGAAGTGTGCTCAATGTGAGCAGTGTCTGTGAAGTGTGCTCAATGTGAGCAGTGTCTGTGAAGTGTGCTCAATGTGAGCAGTGTCTGTGAAGTGTGCTCAATGTGAGCAGTGTCTGTGAAGTGTGCTCAATGTGAGCAGTGTCTGTGAAGTGTGCTCAATGTGAGCAGTGCCTGTGAAGTGTGCTCAATGTGAGCTGTGGCTGTTAAGTGTGCTCAATGTGAGCAGTGTCTGTGAAGTGTGCTCAATGTGAGCAGTGCCTGTGATGTGTGCTCAATGTGAGCAGTGCCTGTGAAGTGTGCTCAATGTGAACAGTGCCTGTGAAGTGTGCTCAATGTGAGCAGCGTCTGTGAAGTGTGCTCAATGTGAGCAGTGTCAGTGAAGTTTTCTCAATGTGAGCAGTGTCTGTGAAGTGTGCTCAATGTGAGCAGTGCCTGTGACGTGAGCTCAATGTGAGCAGTGCCTGTGATGTGAGCTCAATGTGAGCAGTGTCCGTGGAGTGTGCTCAATATGAGCAGTGTCTGTGAAGTGTGCTCAATGTGAGCAGTGTCAGTGAAGTTTTCTCAATATGAGCAGTGTCTGTGAAGTGTGCTCAATGTGAGCAGTGCCTGGGAAGTGAGCTCAATGTGAGCAGTGCCTGTGAAGTATGCTCAATGTGAGCAGTGCCTGAGATGTGTGGTGTGTGAAACCCTCACCTTTAAAGTTCAATGTAATGTATTAGGCATTGTTCTGCTTGTTCTGGTCTTGTAAACAGTAATGTTCAATGCTGGCGGTAGTTAGAAATACCTGTATATTCATTAGACTATAAACACTGTATTGTTGTTTACGACATATGCATAATTTCTTTAAAAAAAACAATACATTGCCTATTGACAACCTGCATGTGTATCCTTGTGTGCTGTTTATAAATCAAACGAGCGGTGGCAATTTAAATCGTATTCATATATATGTTGATGATTATCCACAGCTAAAATGCAAATTTTCTCTCAACAAACAAAAGTGATTTTATTTTATTTTATTTTAAAGCACCACGTTCCAGTCTACCTGGTGCTCAACTCACGCCCCAACAAATACGAGCATAGCATTAATCTCATAACATAAACCCTGAGGCAAATGAACTGTGAGGCATATGGTATGTTGATTCCTGTGATAACACACACACACACACACACACACACACACACACACACACGCGCACACACACACACACACACACACACACACACACACACACACACACACACACACACACACACACACACACACACACACACACACACACACACACACACACACACACACACACACACACACACACACACACACACACACACACACACACACACACACACACACACACACACACACACACACACACACACACACACACACACACACACACACACACACACACACACACACACACACACACACACACACACACACACACACACACACACACACACACGAACTACGAACACTCCTATTGCACCACCCAACAGTTTGAACCTGTCTTGTTCCAAGAGCCGGATAGCACCAGTAACTTAAGCAACTTAAGATTAATAGAACATAAATGTACCTTTATCGCTGTCAAAGCGGACAATTATCTCATCGCCGTTGTTTCTGCCCGTGCGTTTTATGCCATCCTGGCTGATCGGTCCAGCAACTCTTTCAAAGTAGTCTGCCAATGTATCGTCCGTTAATGAAGCGCCCTCGGTCACAGTAACCAAAATGCAGTTTTTCGACGCAAACGCCATATCATTTACGTGTAGTTAGCCTTGATCTTTCATAGTGAATGATAAAGAAAGTTGTGCGAGAACATTCCCGAACAAGATCAGTCAGTTCATTTACCCTTACTGGCGTCAACCAGGAAGACCTCAACCGTTCTAGCGTGACGAAGTCCGTAGTCTACGAACGCTAGGAGGCGCTTATAGTACCTTCCAATAATGCAGCGACAATTGACTAATTGATTAATTATATAAAATAATAAGTTATCACTTCAATAGTAGACTATTGCTGAATTTCTTTCTAATTTGTTTACAAACAATTTCCCCATACTCCCGTCCCAAATAGTGGCGCTGTGAAATCTAAAACGAACAATTTTCCACCTGTCCCCCAGATGTCAGTAGCTAACGTAATATAGAAACTGAAATGACAGTGACGTATAGGGAAATCACGCGGAGAGTCTTCAGCGACAATCAAAGCGACTAAACTATAATGTCGCATTGCCATACATATGGATATCACTTTAGGACAGCAGTTGTCTTGAAATATTGTATATTTTGTGCGTGAATATTACGAGTTATGGCAAGGGTAATAGTAGTAGTAGTAGTAGTAGTAGTAGTAGTAGTAGTAGTAGTAGTAGTAGTAGTAGTAGTAGTAGTAGTAGTAGTAGTAGTAGTAGTAGTAGTAGTAGTAGTAGTAGTAGTAGTAATAGTAGTAGTAGTAGTAGTAGTAGTAGTAGTAGTAGTAGTAGTAGTAGTAGCAGCAGTAGTAGTAGTAGTAGTAGTAGTAGTAGTAGTAGTAGTTGAAGTTGTAGTAGTAATATTAGTAGCCAACAAAATCACTAATTATTACTATATAACGTGCTTTGAAACAGGCTATAGAACGGTATGTATTACACCAAATCATTAAAATCCCCGCTTCAGGCCCTTGTCTTCAGTAAAACTTTTCCAATGTGTAAGGGGCTGATATGACAGGATAAGGCCACAACCGGATAGCCAAGTTGGTCTAACTGAGAACAAATTAAGAGATTGTTGGTAATCTCCCCCCCCATATTGTATGTAAAATAATTGCCCTACCCAGAATATGCACGCTACTTTACAGTGTTACTATCGAATGTATCACTTCGGGCACGCATGGCTGCACGCGACTGCCTCATTGAAGTCGGTGAGGTCATCAGATACGCGACGTACGACACTCGATAACTTCATTGTCGAAGTACGATTCAATGGCGGTCCTTATGACGGCGGCAGCGACCGTCACTTGCTCGCAGCAACAGTCACTGAAACACGGTCTCCTTGGCAGACTCTGACGCCTTCGGACTCGACGAAATGAGCTTGGCCGAAAATCAATGACTTTGTATATATGTATTATATACTACCACGCTGAGCATGCTCAGCACGCGTGCACACACACACACACACACGCACGCACGCACGCAAACACACACACACAGACACACACACACACACACACACACACACACACACACACACACACACACACACACACACACACACACACACACACACACACACACACACACACACACACACACACACACACACACACACACACACACACACACACACACACACACACACACACACACACACACACACACACACACACACACACACACACACACACACACACACACACACACACACACACACACACACACACACACACACATACAAACACACATGTATGGTAGATAAATGATAAGTTTGGCGGCTCTAGGTGGTCGTTTTCATGGTTATTTTTTGAGAGAGTAAACAATCTCGCTGACAATGTCTGTGACAGTCCGTTTGCGAAGCCCGCTTGCCCTCGGTGCGAGCGACGTGGTCGCTGCAGCCCGTGCGGTGACTGCGTTCCGGTTCTACGGATTGATGGAGTCAACACAGCTTCAGCTTCCTATACTATGAATAATGTTGGCACATCATCCTCTTTGAAAGATATTTTAGCACCAGGATAATCCAGGGCTACTATCTTCTCCGGGTCGCGGTCGAAACAGGTGTGTTCTTCGTCGGTTTGAAGTTTCAAGGCTTCACATTTCGCGAGCCATCTCCGTCTCTCAGCATAACCAGAAACAAACAGTAACAATAATATTGCAATAAAGGCAACAAATGTGCATCACAGGGACCGCTCCAGTACTATCGGCAGTAGACACAGCCGCAGTAATAATGTACCGTTGGACGGTGGACCCAGCAATTTAGAAAAAACGGCGTCGTGTCGGAAAGAGATGTATGTCGCGGAAACATGAATTTACTCAAAGTATTGGTATTCGTGTACCCGCCAAGGTGTGTCCGATTGAGACAAAGCACCGAAGACAAACCAACCAAGCCTTGAGCGTGAGAACCACATTCATAGCGTGCACAAAAGCCACGAGGAAACATATTTTATTGCAAGCACACGTCTCCACGGCCAACAGTGACTCAGTGGCGCTACCTTGTAGACTAAATAAATGATATTATCGTAACTAGCCTGCAACGACATCTGGTGGTAGGGGCCAACTGCTAACATCGCGGAAACACACAGTGACGCACGTACTACGGCGCGATTCAGACCGTGACTCACCCACTGAGATGTTGCCTTCCGGGTGAACTGTGCTCCCACACAGATTTCACAGCGGCAACCAACACAGTAATTGCGTATTCGCGGTTTTGGAGCGCGGTGACTTGATTGCCTGATCAAGTGTAAACTCCGCGTAGCCAACGACGTGTTGTTCATTATTGCCAGCAAACAGGCATTCAGTGGTGTCATGTAACTAAGTAAAACTACTTCGTTTCTCTACTTGAGTAGTTTTTCTATTGAAGACCATGCCATCTTAGAGACAACAAATGTTAGAGTTCGAAAATAACTTCATTTTAATACGCGAAAGGTAGCAACTACGATACATTTTTCGTATAAATATCGATGAAGGAATGATGGAGAATAAAATAACAATTATCTATTTATCCGCACAAACTGGCCAAAATAATATCATAACATGAATAAGAATTTTTTTATAGTAAATATTAATTAAGGGAGTCCTTACCATTTTATAATAATAATCATTACATTACGTTACATTATATTGCAAATCAATATATTATGACAAGATCATAATTAAGTTAATTTAACGCATGTTTATTTGATGAGTGTATATTATACCAACGTAACACCGGGTATGCAACATAAACAAAATGGGCAAGTAGGAACACTCCAGTCTATACTATTCCCGTTGATGGCGCCGAATGAGCAAGTAGACTCGCTCCAGTCTCTACTATTCCCGTTGATGGCGCCGAATGAGCAAGTAGACTCGCTCCAGTCTCTACTATTCCCGTTGATGGCGCCGAATGAGCGACAACCGACTAAGGTAAAAGTAATTTGTATGGGAATGAATATCTTACGACAACGAAACGCTGTGGAAGGTTTATTGCACGGAAGGCACATTCCAAAGGAAAGCTAGCAGCTAGACGCGTACACAATAGCGTGAGTGTATCAATGCGTTTACATCACGATATGCTATATAGACAATTTGTTTGGTGACATATTGTGATTCGGTTAACCATATCGCCCCGGCAACAGGCTATTCCATCGCTGGTACCGATGTTGTGACCGCTGCTACCGTCTCTGCCCGTGTAATAGTCAAAGTTGTCAATACTGGTGCCGGTACAATTCTAGTGGTTACTGGTTCAATCGTTTGCCAAAACTCCCCACCAGTGGCGCCACTCACTATTTCACTACGGCCACAACTTACGTTTGGTGCGCAGATTCTGCACATCTTTATTACATTTTAGACTCCTAATTTTTTTCAGGAAATCTCTCAATTGCAATTGCATGCACTTGTGAATAAGTGTTTTGCATTGAAATGTGGAAAGGAACAAAAATAACGTTCGTTTTTGTTTGAAACTATGTTACGTATACCCAAGTGCACAACAATTGCAATGACGGTACAAGTCATAAAAATAAATCGTGCTGCCCAACCAACCGGTCCTTTATACCATTATGCAACGATTTATGTTGAATTTATAATTGTGTCCGTTGTGGAGGAGGTGACATGCTGAGTGGAACCACATTTGGCGAGTGTATAACTAGTACCAATATTGTACACGGTTTAACAAGCTTGAACATGATTGCTACCCACATTACTAAGTTCCATATTGGATGAGAACAGCGGAGGTTTTTAGCGAACCCACAGTTGCTATTTAGGTGAACGCTATGTCTGAAGACAATAAATAATGTATTTCTGAAGTTGACACACTTTTATTCTAAGGTTACATTATTACAGCTGTTCTAGCGGATGCAAGAAACCAAGTTGTAAATTCACTGTAGGCAAATACGAATGTCTTCTTTAATATAAAACAGTTTGTGTCTCTGTCCGTATGTTTGTCTGTTCCCTCGTATCTCCGCCATTTCGCCTGTATGGGGTGGGGCAATGAGTCAATGGAACCAATGTGGACGCTTAACGTAAATGACGTAACTCAAGCTGGTAGCCAGTCGCTGTATTCCAAGCTGGTTCTGTATAATGCAATTTAACCCAATCACCACGCTGTCAGAAAATAATGACCATATACACGTGAATAACAACGCAATGATAATCATATCAGTATACCATTTAAATTATACAAAATACGATTACAGGGCGTGTCACCCAACAAGCTCTATGCCAACAATGACTGACACGCTTTAAGCAAATAATGGCTTAATTAATAATTCTAAAAACCATATTAATAGTAGATGACTCTTCAACGTCATAACACATATTAACACATAGAACATACGAATATACATAAATACATACACACATATTATCAGCTAACAACCTAATAGACAATACTTACGGCAGTCGCTTCTGGCATTGTTCAAAATGTGCTGCGTCACACCATTTGTTATATCTGTTTGCTTGCACGCTTTTTAATAATATATATAATGGCAGGAGTAAATGTGGACAACTGTATTTTATGAGATGAAAGTAATGATGACTGTCTACCAACACTACTAGCTAGTAAGCTAGCAGGCTTGCACACAGGCACGCAACTACGCAGGCACACAGGCAAGCAGGCACGTAGGCACGCAGGAACGCAGGCACGCATGAGCGCAGGAACGCAGGAAAGCAGGAACGCAGGAACGCAGGAACGCAGGAACGCAGGAACGCAGGAACGCAGGAACGCAGGAACGCAGGCACGCACGCTGCCGGAACACACATGTTCATATCAACTAAACAGAAGGGATACAGATAGTGCGGGTTGCAGTAGTGTATTGACCGGACGTTCATCGGTTGACGCCTTTGCCCCAGTTCACCTATTTTTTTAAATGAGAGCCTGGCTAAAATTAGTGCTGTGGAGGATTATCTTTCGAGCAGTAATTGCAGTGTGGCCAATTCCTTCCCAGACGCGGTGTTTAATTTTGAAAGAAATCAAAGGAAGAAGCACGTTGCGAAGTCCCAAAGCATTGATACTACGCTATGTGTGAACCCTTTGTTAACACAAACACGTTGTTGACAGTCTCGCACGAGCATGTGTCATACAAGTCCCAAAATTATCGTCCTTTTCGCCTGTATTGAAATTTTCACACACGCATGCATCTGTCTAACATGGATTTTGACACTTCCTTGTTTGGGAAACACACAGTAGTTGGTATTCGTGTGCCCGCACTCCGACTAAGGGAAACAAACCATCGAAGGCGAACCAACCAAGCGTGAGAACCAGAGTCAAACTGTTATGGAGTGCAGAAAAGAGACTTGAGGAAACACACTTTATTACCAACATATTTCTCCACGATAGACAACACGAGAATCACGCGACACTGGCCATTCACCGTACTAGGACAACAGCGGCTCAGTGGCGCCGCCTGATATACTAGACATACTTTAACATAACTAGACTGAAACGACCTCAGGTGACAAGGGCCAGATGCCGACATCGCGCAAACACACCATGATACGCATACTGCGGCGACATCCAGACCATGAACGACCTACTGAGTTGTCGCCTTCTGAATTAACTGTGATCTCAAACAGATATCACAGCGGCTTCCAACACAGCAATCGCGAGTGCGTGGTGGAGAGACACGAACTGATTGATTTACCATGGGTCAACTTGCATAGCTACCGACGCATTGTCCAAGGTTACCAGCAAACAGGCATTATCAAATATCAAGATTAAACAAGATTGTCATCCAGATATAATACCCCACATGGAAAGTGGACAAGGGAGTTATTGAGTTATTGAGAGTCCAACGAGTATTACTTGATGTGTAACCCGCCTCACTGAAATATGTGTCATTTTTTATATTCATGCTGTTAGCCTTTAGACAACCGGTTGACACGTTGTTCCATTCATTTATTACCCTATATGAGAAATAATACATTCTGACATATAATCTACACTGTTTCTTCATTCACTTTATCTCGTGTTCTCTGGTTATATATATATATATATATATATATATATATATATATATATATATATAATATGGTACCTATACTAACTTAAACATACTGACAATCGTTCACAGCTAACGCCAGAGGTATGTTGATAAAACATCGTCATGCATAAATGTATTTCTTACTTACTTACACATCATATCACGACCCTGTTATTAAACATACACGTAACGACAATCCACAGCAATAAAATACACCAATTAAATAAGTTATAGGCTAAATACAACAGTGTCGTGCTTAAATATTTCGTTTCGTGCGTAATTTCGAACTCTAACACTATTGTTAAAATGTGCAATATATAGGCTAAATACAACAGTGTCGTGCTTAAATATTTCGTTTCGTGCGTAATGTCAAACTCTAACACTATTGTTAAAATGTGCAATATATATTACACCATATAATATCTTCAACGTAATGTTTTAACGTGGTCAGTATTCAATTCACATGACCACTTTCGAGTGCACCGCAAATCTGTGTGTAATATTGTTAGATTATTTGTACATACGGTATACGCTTGTTATTTGTTTAATGAAAACATTCCATTATCACCAACGTATGACCAACAACCAACCAACCACAAAAGCCTCAAAGATTTAACACAATATAACTTGTCAGATATATCAAACATTACAATACCTTGTATAGGGTATAAAAAATTTCCAGTTTGGCAGTGTGTGTGTGTGTGTGTGTGTGTGTGCGTGTGTGCGTGCGTGCGTGCGTGCGTGCGTGCGCGTGTGTGTGTAGCCTGTGAGTGCGTGTGTGTGTGTGTGTGTGTGTGTGTGTGCGTGCGTGCGTGCGTGCGTGCGTGCGTGCGTGCGTGCGTGCGTGCGTGCGTGCGTGTGTGTGTGTAGCGTGTGAGTGCGTGTGCGTGTGTGTGTAAATGTGTGTGTGTGTGTGTGTGCGTGTGTGTATCACGGCATAAAACGACGTGAATACGTTGACATGAAAATGGATAACTTATAAGCTTACCAACAAATCCACATCAGGTTATCTATGTCATGGTGTGGATTCTTTCGCTGATATTCGTCGACTGCTTTATTTAAATGTGATCAGGTACTCGGGGTAAGCCATATTATCTAAGAACACGACAAATATATCTGGATTGTCCATATCGTTCACTGCTGAGTCGAACGAAAAACCTGGATTAGCTGGGTTGCTTGGTAGAACACGCATATCTCTTATGCCTATGGTGTAGTCTCCTGTCAAGACCAGCGCTTGGTACATCCGTTTCATCCCGCTATCATCCGCGTATACTTTTGCTGAGTAACATGATTTCGCACCAAAGTAAGCACCTTGACCATAGCGATTTGCTAAAAAAAAACGATGATAATTCACACGTTTATTTTGTATGACATATAAATATGAAATTCTGAACTGTTGAACAATTAATAAAGTACATGTTATATATTAGTTACTTAATATACATTTAAAAATAACGAGTATAATAAAGAATAAACTATGTTTATGTTAAAATGTTAAAATGTACGTTGTGTGAGTATTAAGATTACGCCTATCTTTCTGGAATTTATTGAGTGAGTGAGCATGTTATATAGCACTTTCTGAAGCCCTGATTTCAAAACCTAGCAATTGACGCACATAAACATATGTAGGAGTTGGAAATGTAACATAATTATGAGCCTAGGAGAATATCAACTTATTATTTCAATTGGAAACCGTATGATTTGTGCGTGATTATTAGTTGAACCATGATACGAACCGTTCTTGACACAGTAGCTGCGGTAGAATCCACCGTTGTTGATGCTACCGATAGCGTCTTTACTAGTTCCATGCCACAGCCTGCGTTCAATGGTCGCTGGTGGTCTTCTACGCTTCTTTATATCATCTCTCAGCAGCACGTAATGACGGTACAGGGATGGATTCTGGACTCTCTCAATCTGAAATTGTTAGCAGTCTTTTATTTGACAATCTGAGTTAATGTTCAGTATCAGTATGAATGACATCATGAATAACATCATAAATGACATCACGACATTAAATGGTCTTGTAGAGCATATAAATAAGCGGTAGTCGACATCTCGCGCCAACCATGGGCACGGCTAAACCGGTTACGAACATATATAGGAAGGTACAGGTATGCACACATGACACACACGCACCCACAAACACACCCACACACACACACAAACACACACAAACACACAGAAACGCAAACATACAAACACTCACATACACACTCACACACGCACATACGCACGCACGCACGTATGCACGCGCACAATGCTAACCTTCGTAATGCTTTCGATAGTTGTATTGGAAGTGCTGAATAATTCGTTCTCCACCAACTTGTATTCAGCGCTGGTCTTCTGTAGCTCTTCAAGCTGAACTTGTTTTCCATCATTCATAGGAGTCCATTTGCCAGGCAGTGCATTGATGCCTACACAATAATATATACAACCAGTTAACTACAAGGCAGAGGTCAAATCACTAGTTGCCATCGTTGCAACGTCAGTATATACATGTATGATACATTAGTATATGTACTCGCGTAAGAATCAGTATACATACTTCTAAATAATTAATTGTGAAACAGAATTTTACAAGTGTTGACATCACTGAGAACATGTGAAATGGTTGCACCTTTCTTGGCATCTGCAACTTCCACTTGTCTGAAGATCTCGGATATCTTGACGTGCGCTTGGCTTGTGTTTGCAGTTTGTCCTTGGATGCGGATGAACTTCTTAACCTGTCCACTGTGAATGGTTACTTTCACGTTGAACCTATCATCTAGCGACTGTATCTGTTCAATCTGGAATAAATATGTTCTCTAATATTTACTAGCAATATCAATGAGAAGCAGCATGCATATGTAGAATATATGTATATTATTAGTGTTCTAGTATTTGTCTACTTGTTGAATGTTTTCCATATCCTGTATAACTTATGTATATATTATAAGGGAACATGCATGTCCTAAAAAAGCGCAAAATAATTCGCTCTATATAAGAGTGATGTTGCAATGTAAACAACTCAATCACTTTTTGTGTGAACTACGTACGTGCATATTACACATGGTGGTAACGATGCAGTTTACATATAAATGCATCTATGATAACATCATTTATACACCGTTCAAAGTTTGCGAATCTATCTTTTAGATATGTCCATTAATCCAGCGTATTGGTATTGTTATATGTGCGATTCAATAGCAGTTCAGTGGTACACAATCTTAGCTTAGCGCTGACAGTTTGAACTGATCCGTGTTGTTCACTGTAAGAACCTTTGTGGAAGTTCGATGAGTTTAGCAATTGTCGATTAAAACTAGGCTACAGACGTCTACACATACACATACATACATAATTATCACAAAATTCATTGATGTGAAATTTCTTAAAATATACTTCAGCTGTATGTGAATCAGTATGTTAATGGTTAATTAGTTTGACTATTACCAAGAACGCACACAAACACGCACGCACGCACACACGCACGCACGCACGCACGCACGCACACACACACACACACACCTCAGTTTGAGTCAGTTTCATGATGGCAGCTTGGTCGTCTTCATTGTCTAGGACAACATCTTGGCATGCACTCTCAGACAGGTGGTCTATGTCTCGCGCCACGCGGGCAGTGACATCGAACGATCTGGCGTAGATGTTGAAAGTGACGCAACGTTTGTTCGCATTTTCCCCTATATGAGAAAATGGACATGAGTGAATATACATACAATGGTTGCCATATATGGTTATTCTAAAAGTGAGCGTCCGGCGTAAGAAATGTAATAATTTTGATTTGATACACCCAAAGGATATGGCCCACTTTCGTAGCACAATGGTGAACAAATTATTCAGCCGTAAAACACTATGATCATTATTCACATTTCAGAAATAGTTGTCCTTGCACTTACCAAATATTAGTTTCACAAGTTAGAAGACATTATTTAAATTTTGAAACGAACAACGAATTTCAGTAGTTTTTCTTCTGAAAAAAATTGCACAGTTGCTTGTAGTGGAAATTGTTAGGTGCCTTGTAATTGATGGAATATTCAGAAATTTGTACCTGCGTCTTGTGCACCTGCCCAGCTGTGTCTTACGTCATCAACGTTTGGGCCACTGCCAAATAACACATCTTCAAATGCCTAAACGAGGTAGAGTTTCTAATTCACATATATTGTGACAATCATGTCATATGGCAACACAACGTAATTGACAACATTTAATTAATTTCAAGCAGAAAATGTTTAATTTAAATATTGTTTGGTAGTACTGGATGAAAGATGAATGCAGCGTATTTACATGAATGTATTTCTGACAGCGTTTTAACTGAAATTATTAGAAATGAACTTGTATAACACGGCATTAACTGAATGATGTCCCTATAGAGTAGAACATATTAGAAAACAGCATTTATCAGGGGCAACACTCAAGTCGCCGTCCATATACTGCTGAAATCCCCTGAAGGTAGTCAGCAACGGCCTTACTGCCTTGCACACTGCTCCGGCCGAGGGAACTATAATCATGCAAATGGTTTAGAAATAGAGGCCATCACTCCGTCCACGACACCTTTATTATTTACCTTGTGCGGTATTTTGTTTCCCTGGCATAGACACCAGGTATAAGGGCCCAACCACTTTAAGTTGTGCATCTTCTGAAAGACAAAGGCAAAGTGGGGTGGACAAAATGACCCAAATTTCGAAACGGCAGCAGGTGGACTCAATCCCTGGTCCATTTGAAAGATATTACTGCACTAAACCGCCAGACAGCCGCGCCCCACAACGTGTTCAAAGCGTTGCACACTTTGCTCATTATACACCTGTTTATTCAACGTCTTAACGTGTTGGGATGGTGATCCTTCACCAAGGATTATCTCATCCTTCTTAGTTGAGATGTTGTAATGACATGTCCTTCTCAAAAAATGTCTCTGCTTTTGTAGAATACTTCTCACAATGGAGAAATTGCATATGTTTTTCCACTCTACTTTCGTTTACATGTTTAGCTCGTTCCATGTGTTCCACTGCATTACATCGTCCCTTTTTCCTTCGACAGTGCCACGCATCACGCTGACAATTAGTGGATATTTGAGAAGATTGCGGCCACTGCAAACATGTACTCACCCGGATGACGCGATCGTCCCTCTGAAACACCACAAACCGCACATGTCTAAGTGTTGTCTGAGGGTTACGATGACTGAACTTAAGTAGCTCATCACGCATCACTGAAGCAACGAACTGTGCGTCAAAATCCAACTTGCCAATCCCAATGGGAGGAATGGCCAACGACTTCACTTTGTTGTTGGAAGCTTCCTGGAAACAATTGGTGAGCAACGTTCTCAGAACCTGCAAAAAACAATATGCGATTGATTTACACTTCATAATATTACACATACACTTGCAGTTATATTGATTTACATCCAATAATGACTACGAAGCATTGTTAACTAATACACGTAGAGTTGAATACGTTTACTTAAGATAGCAAAACGCATATAACCCACGAACGCATGTACACATATACGCACGCATACACTCACTCACTCACTCACTCACTCACTCACTCACTCACTCACTCACTCACTCACTCACTCACTCACTCACTCACTCAATCCCTCACACACGCATGCACGCACGCACGCACGCATATATATATATATATATATATATATATATATATATATATATATATATATATATATATATATATATATATATATATATATATATATATATATATATATATATATATATATATATATGCGTGCGTGCGTGTGTGATATATATATATATATATATATATATACATATTATATATATATATATATACATATATATATATATATATATGTATATATATATATATGTTATCTTCATCATGAATGAAGATAATTGGATGACTTGTCAATACATACCTGTTCACTTTTACCAACTCCTCCGTCCCATCGGCAGCAGGCCACATGTATGACAAACTTACACTTGAGTTTTCCACCAGATGTCACTGCTACCTCTCCGTATTCGATGCCATTCGGTGCTTTCTTTTGGCATTGTTTCATAAGGCTTTTGCCTCCTGCGTCCAAAAGTGCTTTAGACACATAACCGCTGTCTAGCTGAAGCTGGGGATTTGAAGAGTTGACAATCGCATCAACCTGTGTAATGTAAACATTTTCTTAAAACAGCCTTTTATGTCGTCGTCGTCGTCAACGGTGTCGCCTCCACAGTGACCAGCTTTAAATCCAACATATATTGGTTTTATATTATTTCTTAAGAAACACAAATATAATTGATTTATTGTTACAATTAACAAATATATAATCAATGTCAAAGAAATTACAGGTAGGAACAGTATAGCACTGACAGTTTTATTTACCTTTTCTTTTGCGATTTCAGACTTGCACAATGATAGTGCGATGCCTTCGGGTGTCTCAAGCTGTGTTGGCCTGAAGCTGCGCGTTGGAGACTGTGGCAACGGACTGTCTGTTGAGAAACCGAATATAGGAGACATAACATACTTAAGTTTCAGTATACGCACCAATTACACGCACTTTCATACTGATGGACACGAAACACTCAACCATTGCCTGTTTTTGTTTGTGGCACACATTCATGCAAGCAGTAGTAGCGGCGGCGGCGGCGGCGGCGGCGGCGGCGGCGGCGGCGGCGGCGACAGAAGCGGTGCATTTTGATTTTTTTTTATAAACAAAGTCATTACTAACCTTTCTTGTAAGAACTGTCTTGTCCGGAAGAATGGGTCACCACTTGTCTACCAAACATGACACCAAGACTACTGTTGAATTCTCTGACAATGTCTTTCGACTGATCAACCAATGACACCTTCTTCAAACATTTGTGCTGTTTATCTTGTAAGAAATCGCTCACAGCCGTGACGATTGTTTTGGCGGCTTTGTGAAGTGGATAATGGGAACTGCCACAACTCACTGCGGGAAACGCTATTGAAGACAAACCCAACTTATCGGCAGCCAGCGCGCTTTCATAGATGGCACCATAGAGTTTTTTCTCCTCTTTATTTCCTCCACCTTGCCACCTTGGTCCGACTGCGTGGATTACCTTCTGGCATGGAAGTCGACCTGACGTGGATACGTACACATGGCCTGGTGTAAGTTCGCCATTTCGTCGCACGTGGTCTTGACACTCTCGCTCAATGTCAGGCCCTCCTGAATCAACGTAATACACTTCAGTGTTGAATCACATCCGCACTCACGCACTCACGCACGCACGCACGCACGCACGCACGCACGCACGCTCGCACACAAGCACTCCGACATGTCAGCCCGCCCGCCCGCCCGCCCACACACGCGCACGCTAGCACATTTAATATTATCTGTTTAGAGTTGTCTCACAAATTTCCATGGAAGTTAAATCATGTACATGGAAGTAAAATCACGAACGCCCGCTCGCACGTACGCACGCACGCTCGCACTTACTCAAGCACTCAGACACGTCAGCCCGCCCGCCAACACACCCGCACACACGCCAGCACGCACGCAGGCACGCCAGCACGCACGCACATTCAATATTATCTGTTTATAGTTGTCTAACAAATGTCAAGTTAAATCATGTATTGGACTATCTTTAGTATAAATATTATTGCGAAAATGTGATCAAAGCATTATTCAAAAATAAATCCAATATATGTTCACAAAGTATGCGTGACGTGACAAGCAGACTTTCCCAAATAGTACAAGTAAAACACTAAAACGTCAAAATTCATAATAAACCTATCTAATTATTCTAATTGCTGTTGTTTGTCGAGTGGATATCGCCATCCTTTTGTTTTGCTGATATAATTATTGTAGTCATAACACAATATTGGTGGTAATTAAATGCATTACATGTTCTTCGCCACTGCGAATTTAATGTGTGTCTTTCAAATGACACATTCAAAACGTAGGTAGTTAGTGCTTATGCCAGGAATATAAAACAGCTTTCACCAGGCAAATTTGTATTAAAAATTATAACTTAATTAAAATCAATGGAGACTTTACTATTTTGACAAGTCAAATGAACGGATGGTTGTATGTTTTATTAAAGGGTCTACTTAGCAATAAAGCAACACAACACAAAACGTACAACCCAAATGCTCACCAGCGTATTGGTAAATTAGACAATACCTGCGTCAGCGATGGCTTTTGCAAGTCCTCTGCAGAGTTTCAGTTGGCCACCGGCAGCATTGACGATCGCGTCTGCTTGGCACTTTGTTAAATCACCTCGAACCACTTCTATCGAGGCACCGCCCGGTAAGTCAACACTAGTCTCAACAAGTCCACAACACCTAGTCATAGATGTACCTCCTTCTGCACCTTGATGGGAGGCTTCCCCGTCTTCTACAATCACAACTTGGTGGCCGCTTTCAATTTGTTTAAGTGACTCTTTTCCGGCTGTACTATCTAGGAACGTTGACATGCCTGGCTTGTCTACCACACAGTGATCGATGACAACGGTCTGTGCCAATGTCTGTAGTTGTTCCACGGCTTGTTGAAGACTGACACCATGTCCCGTCACCAGAAACCCATAACGTCCGTCCATCTCCATTCTAACAGTAACATCTGGGACGTTGGTAACTTCGTCCTTCATGTAAGTGTTCATGTAATCTATGACACCAACATCCAAGTGAACAAATGTCTCGGAGGTAGTGTTGTCTTCTACAAAAGATTTAACTTCCCGAAGTGCTACATCGAATTGTGTCGTTGCGCCTGATACGATGACATAAGCGTCGTCCTCTCGCGCCGACATATCGGTTGAATCAGCAGTAAATTTTTTTTCATCAGTTTCACCATTGATCGTTTCAATAGCAATGTTGAGGTCTTTGTCATTGAGGGCATACACCATGAGTTTCTTGCTTTCCATGTTATAGTCAAACACAGCACATATCTCTTTGGTCTTGAACTGATGGACGAGATGTTTCTTCATAGCTGTGCTATTGATGAAGCTGATCAGTGACCCGGACATAGGTATCGACTTCCCCGTCATAGCATTTAAGATATCATACATTGCAAGCTCTGCTGATGCAACGTTGTCTGGCATTCCACTGAATTTGACCTCTTGTTTTTTAATATCAATGACAACTGTCATACCTGGATATTTGTGCTTCTGTTCTGACCTGAATGCACGTGCATTCAGCATTCTTAGACAGTGCAATTCCAATTTGTATTTCGTCTCTGTGCCACTTGTTGCCATTATCATTTCTTCTTGGCCATGCGGGCGGTCAGGATTCACAGGTGCAGACAACTCGTCACCTGTAATATAAGACATGAGTTAATATTACATTTTTGCAAATGTTTGATCAATTACACATAACAGTAAATGAACTACACATGATATTAGTAAGTAGTCGGAAGATAAGTAATGGTTTGATAAATGTAGATAGCATACATGAGTATATATATATATATATATATATATATATATATATATATATATATATATATATATATATATATATATATATATATATATATATATATATATATAACATCAGATACTGTCTTTATTTATACGTTGCACGGTTTGCTTTGTGTGTGTTTATGTACATAATTATACATATATGATATTATTCGTGATGCTGTTCTAGGTGCACGTTACAAGCATCTATATATATATATATATATATATATATATATATATATATATATATATATCGATTGTTTTTTTCCGAACACCTATGCTGAGCCACAATTTCATACCGGCCATCTCAGCACAGGATTTTGGAGTCATCTTTCATAATAATTTAAATACATTTTAGCATATTTCATAAACTTGTCGTTGCTGCTTTTATCATATTCGATGCACTCGCCCGTATATGTATTTTGCTCTTTCCAAAACGATTGCTACTGCTCTTGTTAGCAGTATACTTGATTATTGCAGTTCCCTTTATCATAGTATTGTTCTCAAGGACATCGTGAAACTTAAACGTGCGCAAAATTTTTTGGCAAGGGTAGTTACCCGATCTCCTCGTTTAACTCGCTCAGTACCACTTCTTAAATCATTTCATTGGCTCCCTGTCCGATATCGCACAGTTACCTGTCAAGCACGTTCATCCAAGCAACCAGCATATTGACATTCACTGCTCACTCTTGCAAGACAGCCCATCTACTTCTAATCCACTTTTTCTTCCCAGTGTTAAGACGAATTCGTTTTCTGAATATGGAAACCCTCCTGTTTAAATTTGCTTATCCTCCATAGCCCCCCAGCGAACCAATCCAACTGTTTACAACTGGAACTGCTTATCAATTATGAACTGCTTAACCGCTTTTGTTTTGGTGCACTGCCGAGCTTGGGTCTCCAGATGATTTTGCGCAATATAAGTATTTTATATATTACTATAATATAATATAACATATGTAACATACAAACCTGCAAAACGTCATTACAAATGATATGTATACTTATGTACATACACACATAAACACACACACACACACACACACACACACACACACACACACACACACACACACACACACACACACACACACACACACACACACACACACACACACACACACACACACACACACACACACACACACACACACACACACACACACACACACACACACACACACACACACACACACACACACACACACACACACACACACACACACACACACACACACACACACAAAGCAAACCGTGCAACGTATAATTAAAGACACTTTGTGCTTTTACTTGTTCAGTATTTCATCTACGTATTTATCACAGCCGCGACCTCCACATGTAACATGTGCCCGTATTGCTACTCCGTCATAAATTTAAATATAAACCAATATTGTTACATATGTTGATGCATATATTTAAATCAGTCATGCAGTCATACTGTTTCAGTAAATTACCATAATAAAGTATTCATGTTTCATGCACCTGCACACTTACTTGTTGTCTGCTGACTCAAATCGTGAGACACAGCGTCATACTGAAAAAATTACCATTGTCAATAAATTACTATACAGAGCATTTAAATTTTTTTAACATATAGTATTTCTGGTAGTGGAAAACGGGACTAGTTGTAACAATATAAAGTAGTCAAATCGAGCTTCATCTAATTTTCTTTAGTCGTAATTTGCACGTCTTGTTCGTATAATCATTATAAGATTGTTGTGAAAATAATGTTATATTTTACACATGTTACAAACAGCCCTGGCCGGCCTAGTCACACATATCCCCAACGCATGTACATTACATTAGTTACAAATAACATTGGTTTCCCTAAGAGGACAGCTACTGACAGGTACATACGATACAACCTACCCAAGCAGAAAGCTACCTAGTACACGT
>OY759264.1:6137158-6139658 GCA_963662155.1 Lamellibrachia columna | reverse complement strand
TGACGTGTGCTCAATGTGAGCAATGCCTGTGACGTGTGTTCCATGTGATCAGTGACTGTGATGTGTGCTCAACGTGAGCAGTGCCTGTGATGTGTGCTCAATGTGAGCAATGCCTGTGATGTGTGTTCCATGTGAGCAGTGCCTGTGATGAGTGCTCAATGTGAGCAATGTCTGTGACGTGTGTTCCATGTGAGCAGTGCCTGTGATGTGTGCTCAATGTGAGCAATGCCTGTGACGTGTGCTAAATGTGAGCAATGCCTGTGACGTGTGTTCCATGTGAGCAGTGCCTGTGAAGTGTGCTCAATGTGAGCAATGCCTGTGGCGTGTATTCCATGTGAGCAGTGCCTGTGAACTGTGCTCAATGTGAACAGTGCCTGATAAGTGTGCTCAATGTAATCAGTGACTGTGACGTGTGCTCAATGTGAGCAGTGCCTGTGACGTGTGCTCAATGTGAACAGTGCCTGTGAATTGTGCTCAACATGAACAGTGCCTATGAAGTGTGCTCAATGTGAACAGTGCCTGTGAAGTGTGATCAATGTGAGCAGTGCCTGTGAAGTGTGCTCAATGTGAGCAGTGCCTGTGAACTGTGCTCAATGTGAACAGTGCCTATGAAGTGTGCTCAATGTGAGCAGTGTCTGTTAAGTGTGCTCAATGTGAGCAGTGCCTGTGAAGTGTGCTCAATGTGTGTAGTGCCTGTGAAGTGTGCTCAATGGGAGCAGTGCCTGTGAAATGTGCTCAATGTGAGCAGTGCCTGTGAAGTGGCTCAATGTGAGCAGTGCCTGTTAAGTGTGCTCAATGTGAGCAGTGCCTGTTAAGTGTGCTCAATGTGAGCAGTGCCTGTTAAGTGTGCTCAATGTGAGCCGTGCCTGTTAAGTGTGCTCAATGTGAGCAGTGCCTGTTAAGTGTGCTCAATGTAATCAGTGACTGTGACGTGTGCTCAATGTGAGCAGAGCCTGTTAAGTGTGCTCAATGTGAGCAGTGCCTGTGACGTGTGCTCAATGTGAGCAGTGCCTGTGAACTGTGCTCAATGTGAACAGTGCCTATGAAGTGTGCTCAATGTGAGCAGTGCCTGTTAAGTGTGCTCAATGTGAACAGTGCCTGTGAAGTGTGCTCAATGTGTGCAGTGCCTGTGAAGTGTGCTCAATGTGAGCAGTGCCTGTGAAGTGTGCTCAATGTGAGCAGTGCCTGTTAAGTGTGCTCAATGTGAGCAGTGCCTGTTAAGTGTGCTCAATGTGAGCAGTGCCTCTTAAGTGTGCTCAATGTGAGCAGTGCCTGTTAAGTGTGCTCAATGGGAGCAGTGCCTGTTAAGTGTGCTCAATGTGAGCAGTGCCTGTTAAGTGTGCTCAATTTGAGCAGTGCCTGTTAAGTGTGATCAATGTGAGCAGTGCCTGTTAAGTGTGCTCAATGTGAGCAGTGCCTGTTAAGTGTGCTCAGTGTGAGCAGTGCCTGTGAAGTGTGATCAATGTGAGCAGTGCCTGTGAAGTTTGATCAATGTGAGCAGTGCCTGTGAAGTTTGATCAAAGTGAGCAGTGCCTGAAACGTGTGCTTAATGTGGTGTATGAAAGTTCAATGTAATGTATTAGGCATTGTGCTGCTTGTTCTGGTCTTGTAAACAGTAATGCTGGCGGTAGTTAGAAATACTTGTGTATTCAGTAGACTATAAACACTGTATTGTTGTTTACGACATATGCATATTTTCTTTAAAAACGCAATACATTGCCCATTGACAACCTACATATGTTTCCTTGTGTGTTGTTTATACGTCAAACGAGCGGCGGCTATTTAAATCGTATTCACATATATGTTGTTGATTGTCCACAGATAAAATGCAAATTTTCTCCAAACAAACAAAAGGGATTTTATGTTTTAGTTGGGGACACGTAGTTTATTCCTCTTGCGCCAACTTCTCAACGGTTTTCTTCGCAAGGGCTATGCTCCATTTCAAAATGCTCACGCGACGTAAACAGGACTCGTCTCCGACATTTTACCAATAGGGACACACTCAAACTCGCTAACACCTCCACCTCCTGTCCACCTCCTTCGGTTTGAGGAAGTTAATTTGTATATGGCGATTGTTAACATGTATTCTATGTCACTCTGCATTGATACTTACGGTGTGTTGGTGTGTGACACCTTTGATGTTCAATGTTATACTTTATGCATTGTATTGCTTGAATGAATCTTGAAACAGAAATGTTCAATGCTGTCGATAGCGAGGAGTACCTATTTCTTTAGACTATGCACACAGTACATATGTTTACGATATAAATAAATAAATAAATAAATAAATAAATAAATAAATAAATAAATATATATATATATATATATATATATATATATATATATATATATATTAGGTAATAACCGATTGATACAGCAGAGTGAACTGAGGCAACGTAAATAAAATCACCCACATTTCGAACGCTTTATTGTATTGAAAGTCTCACGTTCCAATACACCTGTTGCTCAACCCAAGCCACAACAAACACGAGGCATACCA
>OY759264.1:6099658-6132158 GCA_963662155.1 Lamellibrachia columna | reverse complement strand
GCTATTTCATCTCCATGGACCAGTGGTCTATGATCTACAGGTTGGCGATGTATTTAGAAAATCACAAAGGCAATTATTTTCAGTTATTTACTATATTGTTTGTCTACCTGTCGGAGAAAGTTGGAAACAGTGCGCGAA
Organism: Lamellibrachia columna; assembly: GCA_963662155.1. NCBI lineage: Eukaryota > Metazoa > Annelida > Polychaeta > Sabellida > Siboglinidae > Lamellibrachia > Lamellibrachia columna. The sequence continues at coordinate 6,132,020 of OY759264.1, read as the reverse complement.
TTGAGTGGTCAGCTGCTCCCCAGAGGGCGCAACTGTGGCTTGTTCTGGCCAAAACCATCTTTATATTAATACGCTAACTTTGCAGTAGTCTGGCAGTATCTCCTTCCAGATGCCGAAATTCAGTCGCCTCTTTCTGTGTTCATTCGCCTCCTTGGACAAATGGCCTCACAGCAAGATTCATCCTGTGGACATCGACTCACGGCAAGATTCATCCTGTGGACACCGACTCATGGCAAGATTCATCCTGTGGACACCGACTCATGGCAATATTCATCCTGTGGACACCGACTCAAGGCAAGATTCATCCTGTGGACACCGACTCGCGGCAAGATTCATCCTGTGGACACCGACTCATGGCAAGATTCATCATGTGGACACCGACTCGTGGCAAGATTCATCCTGTGGACACCGACTCACAGCAAGATTCATCCTGTGGACACCGACTCATGGCAATATTCATCATGTGGACACCGACTCATGGCAAGATTCATCCTGTGTACACCGACTCAAGGCAAGATTCATCCTGTGGACACCGACTCACAGCAAGATTCATCCTGTGGACACCGACTCATGGCAAGATTCATCATGTGGACACCGACTCATGGCAAGATTCATCATGTGGACACCGACTCACGGCAAGATTCATCCTGTGTTCATCATGTGGACACCGACTCACGGCAAGATTCATCCTGTGGACACCGACTCACAGCAAGATTCATCCTGTGGACACCGACTCATGGCAAGATTCATCATGTGGACACCGACTCACGGCAAGATTCATCCTGTGGACACCGACTCATGGCAAGATTCATCATGTGGACACCGACTCATGGCAAGATTCATCCTGTGTACACCGACTCAAGGCAAGATTCATCCTGTGGACACCGACTCACAGCAAGATTCATCCTGTGGACACCGACTCATGGCAAGATTCATCATGTGGACACCGACTCATGGCAAGATTCATCATGTGGACACCGACTCACGGCAAGATTCATCCTGTGGACACCGACTCACAGCAAGATTCATCCTGTGGACACCGACTCATGGCAAGATTCATCATGTGGACACCGACTCACGGCAAGATTCATCCTGTGGACACCGACTCATGGCAAGATTCATCCTGTGGACATCGACTCATGCAAGATTCATCATGTGGACACCAACTCAGGGCAAAATTCATCATGTGAACACCGACTCAATGCAATATTCATCCTGTGGACATCGACTCACGGCAAGATTCATCCCGTGGACACCGACTCATGGCAAGATTCATCCCGTGGACATCGACTCACGGCAAGACTCATCATGTGGACACCGGCTGAAGGCAAGATTCATCCTGTGGACACCGACCCACAGCAAGATTCATCCTGTGGACACCGACTCACGGCAAAATTCATCCTGTGGACACCGACTCAGGCAAGATTCATCATGTGGACACCGACTCAAGGCAAAATTCATCCTGTGGACACCGACTCACGGCAAGATTCATCCTGTGGACACCGACTCAATGCAATATTCATCCTGTGGACACCGACTCAAGGCAAGTTTCATCCTGTGGACACCAACTCAAGACAAGATTCATGATGTGGTCACCGCCTCACGGCAAGATTCATCCTGTGGACACCGACTCATGGCAAGATTCATCATGTGGACATCGACTCACGGCAAGATTCATCCTGTGGACACCGACTCATGGCAAGATTCATCCTGTGGACACCGAATCAAGGCAATATTCATCCTGTGGACACTGACTTATGGCAAGATTCGTCCTGTGGACACCGGCACAAGGCAAGATTCATCCTGTGGACACCGACTCATGGCAATATTCATCCTGTGGACACCGATTCACGGCAAGATTCATCCTGTGGACACCGACTCACGGCAAGATTCATCCTGTGGACACCGACTCACGGCAAGATTAATCCTGTGGACACCAACTCACGGCAAGATTCATCCTGTGGACACCGACTCACGGCAAGATTCATCCTGTGGACACCGACTCATGGCAAGATTCATCATGTGGACATCGACTCACGGCAAGATTCATCCTGTGGACACCGACTCATGGCAAGATTCATCCTGTGGACACCGACTCACGGCAAAATTCATCCTGTGGACATTGTCTCGTGGTAGGAAAAATAGAGGGAAACAAAGAAAACAAATACGAAATTGATCTGTGAAAACCTTCATGTTGACAGACCTTCACGTTGACAGACCTTTACGTTGACAGACCTTCACGTTGACAGACCTTCACGTTGACAGACCTTCACGTTGACAGGCCTTCACGTTGACAAACCTTCCTTCCGTAATGAACAACCGACTGTTATGGAAACGTCTCGTCAATGCTCCGGCTCCTTCCGATCAATGGTGATAACGATAACGATGATGACGATGTTGACGACGATGATGATGATGACGACGATGACGATGATGACGATGATGTCGCCGATGACGAAGATGGCGCTGATTTGTTCTTCTGACGTGCCAAACGATTCGTAAGATCTGTTGATGGTATTGCTTTAAGACATTCCGATGTCTTCTGTGTGGCTTGGGTAACGAGATAACGTCCACGAAAGGGCATGAGCGTATCGTCTTGTGAGTGGGGTTCAGCAAGGTTCCAAACGTGTTCAATGTCTCCGTGTTTCCTAGTCATCTCCGCTCGATATCGTGTTCAGTTTATTTTATAGCGTCCAATTCCAATTCTGAGTTTAGAACTAAAAGCGAAGTTTGAAAATGGAAACAAGAGTAAGGAAAATGTAATAGTCTAGGAAGTGTTATTCTTACTTACTTAGGAAGTTATCTATTTTATTTTTATGATTATTATTTGTTTACTAGCACTAACGAGGCCGAAACATGTATGCTCTTCCTCCTTGTTCCCTGCTGTACAGGGGTGAGGGTCAGGTAAAATATTGTCGAGCCACTCTTTCTGTTCTTTCTTTCCATAGTTTTCTATTGGCCGCTCCCTCTCTCCATCTTTCATCGTCCCTCCTCACGCAGTCCTCCCATCTCAGCTGTGGCCTTCCCCTTTTCCTGCGTCCTTGATGTTTTTCCACCTCTGCTCTGTTTGCTAGTTTGCTTGCATCCATTCTTACCAAGTGGCCTGCCCATCTCATCCTGCTTCTCACCAATATTCCTGTTAGGCTGCATTGCATCCCAACCTCTTTCCTTAGGTCGTTCATCCTTCTTCTGTCCACCCTCTTTGTTCTTGTTATTCGCCGAACCCAGTTATTCTCACAAACTTGCATGCTGGTGTAACACATGTTCTCAGGACTTTCCCTTTCAGCTTTTTTGAAATTTATTTGTCCAACATAACTCCCTCTACCTTTCTCCAAGCATTCGCTCCCGCTTGTGTCCGACGTCGCACTTCTGCCGCTGAATGCACATCCTCCGTAACCATTCCTCCAAGGTACACAAAGCCATCCACTTGTTTGATCTCCTTACCATCCAACCTGATGTTCAACTCCTCTCTCTGGTGTCCAACCCACATCACCTCTGCCTTCTCTAGGCTCATTCTCAGTCCGTGCTTCTCGAACACCCCCTTCCATTCCTCCAACACTTCCTGTAGGTCTTGTTTGCTTTCTGCTATTATGGCCAGATCATCTGCATACATCATCTTCCTGAGGATATCCTTCGTGCTGATCTTCCTGCTGATTATTTCCATTACCATGATAAACAGTAAAGGGCTAAGGGCACTTCCTTGCCTCAAACCGATGTTAACTGGAAACTCTTCTGACAACCCAGATCCAACCACAACTCTTCGTTTTGTTCTCTCACACATTGCTTCCACCATCCTGGCTTCTGCTTCTGGCACTCCCATCCATCTCACTGTTGCCATCACCATCTCCATAGGTACTGTGTCGTAGGCCTTCTCCAGGTCAACAAATCCCACTGCCATTCTCCCTTGCATCTCCAACCTCTTCTCTACCATTTGTCTTAATGCAAACATCCCATCAGTCGTCCCTCTGCCCTTTCTGAATCATTGTTGTTCTTAACCCAATTCTTGCTCTACTTTCTTTCGGATCCTCACATCCAGGATCCTCTCTAGCAGCTTCATGGTGTGACTTAGAAATGTGATTCCTCGGTATTTCCCTGGATCTTGCACATCTCCCTTCTTCTTCCATATCGACGTCGTCAAAATAACGTAATTTAGTAATGCTACAGTGTCAGTTCTAAACTGTTTCGGGTGTTCGCCATTTTTATTTTCCAGATTACGTTATAGTTGAAATTACATCGTAGACATGAACGTCCGAGGGGGAGGCAAGGGGTCACGTCAGGGGGAGTGCCCCTTGCCTACCCCCGGATCTGGATTGTTGTTAAGTTTAAGCGGGTAGATTGTTTCCTAGTTGTGTTAATATAATAATATTATCTAGTATGTTTATTAAATAATTATACACATTTGTAGACAGGAAACAAGACCGTGAATATAAACAAATGTTGCTGTATTGTTGCAACATTCGAATGAACAGTTGACGCAACCGTCATTTGAACTGTGTTCGATTATTGAAGGTATTTATGCAAAAGTAGCTTTTTAACTATTGTGTACATTAAATCGATAAAAAGAATGTTAGTCAACACGTTAATTAATATTTGCCTACTTACGTTATCTAAGCAGATTGCCTAGATTGTTAATCATGTTTTCCTTGGTGTGCCGACCAATCGCCCAACCAGTAGGACCACACGTAGGACCACACGTAGCGCTACTTTAGCTATTTTGTTGTAAAAAGTATCGGACTGACCAGCTAGGATCGGACTGACCAGCTAGGATCGGATTCAACAGCTAGGATCGGACTGACTAGCTAGGAACGGACTGACTAGCTAGGATCGGACTGACTAGCTAGGATCGGATTAACTAGCTGAGGTCGCACTGACTAGCAAGGATCGGATTAACTAGCTGGGGTCGCACTGACTAACTAGGATCGGACTGACTAGCCGGGGTCGCACTGACTAGCTAGGATCGGATTAACTAGCTGGGGTCGTACTGACTAGCTAGGATCGGCCTGACTAGCTGGGGTCACACTGAATTGTCCGTTGACCTCATCGCTTCCACGGACTGCTGATGATAAAGCTGTTCTACCTAATGTCCGTGGAAGCTATGTCAGCCACCAAGTGATTTTTTCCATACAACACATGCGAACTCCTAGTCAGTGGCCTCTGTCACGTGGAAAATGTCAATTTATAGAAATGCCTTAGTGTCAACCATTTGTGCCACCTCATTATATAATGCTCAGGAGAGAGACAATGGGAGATGGTATTATGTATTATATTAGAGAATGTATTTGTGCATATGGCCGAAATTAATTAATGTCACATCTGGGTTTTTTAAATAAACTTGAAAATATACCTTCTTGGTTTCTAAAATAAATGCTTCTATGAAACTTGATACCCTGTGGGATTTATGTTTCACGGTTTATCGTTTAATAACAATGATTTCGTAGTTTAAAATTTGTTTTGCGATAGACGACCGAACCATTTTATTACCCTTTGAGGCTGCAATACCACACTGCTCTGAAACTTTCACATCAGTTCTTGTTGGTACTCATAAATTTGTTTCTTCAGTGGAAATTCACCAATGAAGAAAATCCTGATTTTTCAGCAATTCTTGAATAAGCTTTAAGTAGTTTAATAGTTTATCTGATGATTTCACACAAAAATATATACAAAAGTTGCACAAATGAGCTAACATGTTGCAGTGGATACTAGATAAGTTTTTTTGCTAAATTAATTTGAAATGAGACTAGCAAAACATTCGAATTGATTAAGCACTTTAAAAAAATGCTATTTTTATAATAAAAAAAACTAATTACGGTAAACCATTGCTGACGTAATATAATAACCAATGTTCGAAATTACCAATGACTTTTTGGGGGTCCCCTAAAAATATTGGTCACTTCCCCCCGAACAAAAATCGTCTTAAGAAAACTTCTTTTCAGGCACTGTAATGGCTCTTAGCGTCTATTTTTGTGAAAATACTTGCTTGTTGTAATAGCGACCTGTAGTTATTTTAAAAACTTAGGTCGAATGCATTTGTTGTAAGTCGCTAAATGACTAAATTGTAAACTGTGGTCTAAATCATTGTTACTGGAGTAATGCGCTTGCAGACACAGTGCTCTGTAATTCTGAGAAGTAAAGTGCCAAGGTAAAATCTTCCTCAACTAGACACTCATTGGTGGCATCCATGCAGACTCCCAACATATGGCGCCCTAACCACAGAACACACACTCATCAATGATATGAGTGGAATGATTAGTAGTATGCGTGTCCTTTACAATATACGGTGGCGGTGGCCATCGTCAGTGACACTTTAGTTCCGGTGCCATCCATCTGGGGCGCCACCGTATGTGGTGACACCAGCTTGCGCCCACCAACTGGCCGACCGTAACTTCAGCTTCGATCTCGCACTCTTTGAAGTCAACGATATCGACTTCACATTTCTACCTGGGTCCCTCACTGGATTCACCTCTCATCTACTTGCCTGTACGCATTGACACTCTGATCTGAGCAAAATGTAGCCAACCAATTTCGACTAGCCGAAACTTCTTTTGGCATTCGAATTGCTGGCGCATTCCTCACTAACAGCTTCTGTTGAGGCTGTGGATGTTTTGCGGAACTGTTGTAGTAGTGTCGACTTCCTGACCGTTTGGTCTCCGGCATGTCTGGCCCGTTTTCGTTTACAGAAGATTACCACTGCCACTCGATTTCCCAGACAAAGGTATTGGCCAAGCATCTCATCACTCATCAGAGTTATCGAGAATTCATCAATCTGAAATGATAAGGAAATAAACATAATCAAAATGGCGGCCGTTTTAAAGAGGTTCGGCGGCCATCATGCAAATGGCCGTCATTGTTATTATTTTTAGTGGCCAATCGGGTTTTTTTGGGGCAGTGTTTAACAGTGAACTTACATGACAAATTTGAGCTCAACATATAGATTTATATGTATATTACGCTATTTATGTATGACTTTCACCATAACCTACTGCATAAGTTATTTGTAAATTACATACCGAAAAAGAATTTGGATGAAAGAAGCAGAATTACTAGACAACGCAGCCTTCTTGCGAAAGAGATACCTAGAACACAGTTTTCGCCTAATTTGCTTAAACATAATTTTACATTATATATATATATATATATATATATATATATATATATATATATATATATATATATATATATATATATATATATATATATATATATATATATATATATATATATATATATATATATAAAGTTCCAGATGGCAAGTAGACAAGGAAGCCATTGGTTTATCGAGGGTCCAACATGTTTCATCTATGTGTAGTCCGTCCTCCTGAGAAATGTGTCAACCTTGTGTTTAAACATATTCACGCTGCTAGCAGTTACACAATCTGTAGATAATTTGTTCCATTCATTGATACTGTCCTATGTGAGAACGAGTACTTCCTGATATCCAACCTACACTGATCTTTTACTAATGTTACCTCATGTCCTCTAGTTTTATTATATTTCTTGAGTGAGAAAACATAGTGTTATCAATATAGTCATACCCATTCAATATCTTAAAAACTTCAATTTGATCTCCTCTTAACCGCCTTGTATTTATGGTTGTTAAACCACATTCTTCCAGTCATTCTTCATATATCTAAGATCTCTCAGTTCTGGAATCATTTTAGTTACTCTCCTCTGTATTCTTTCAAGCGTATATATATCCTTGTTACGATATGGTCTCCAAGCTTGTATACAGTACACTAAAGTACGCCTAACTATTGCTTTATGCAGAGGTATAATTAGCTTTTACTCCTTGTATGTTATATTTATCCTAATCAACCCAATAATTTGATTACCCTTTGACGCTGCAAGGTAATTTGATTTTTCATTAAAGGGTAATAATTCGGGATAACATTTTCGAAAAACATGAAACGTGACGACCCGATCGTTGGGTCGTAGATAAAACCCTGACCCGCTGGCGTTTGTCTAATGTCCAACACAAGAGGCGCCACGATAAACAGAGAAAAAAACAGTTAACGTTACCCCCTATTGTTGTTCTTATATCAATCAATAAATAAAGTATTTTACTTTTTTAATGGTGTTCAAGATATCAATCATGACAATAGCATGTGTTTTCATGAACAACATACTTTCCATGTATTTGTTTTTTTATTTGATACCCTTGTGCAAAACTGTACTTGGTATGTCTGCCTCGACTAATCCTCAGCAAATATAACTCGCCCTGGTGACAAATCCTAGCAACTTACTGCATTATTCGCGAACTGAAAACCGCATATAAAATGTTGTGTTTGAGGAAAACTGTGAATAGGACAAAAAGAAACAAGATCAGGAACGAAAACATGAGAGACATGGCTGAAACACGACCAAATAGAAACATATGAACAAGCTCCAAGAGCTCACGACACAAACATTCTTGGACACAGAGCGAGTCGGTTGCCAAAAAACAGTGGATCGATGATGTCATATAAATACTAAAGGCCCGTTCACATGAGCGATTAATTGTCCAGTTGGTCACGCAACATCGTGTCGTATGACAAAGCGCAACTAAATCATGCGTGCATTCCCACGAAAACGTGTCTAGTAGACACGGCAATTGCGACTTGTTGAGTGGCTGCAACCACAACAATCTTGACGTTTTGTTTGCATGTTATTAACATTAAAGCAAGCAATGACGTTACATGGTGTCGGAAGTGACGTTACATGGTGTCGGAAGTGACGTTACATGGTGTCGGAAGTGACGTTACATGGTGTCGGAAGTGACCTACCGGTACGTGTTGGCTGGATTGCATAATCTGGATTGCTGAACTACAAGCTCAGCAGGATTGCGTCAACAGTGCTGACAGCGGAACAGCTAGACTCCGTTAAGTGAGATACACTTAATCGTATTATGGCTACGCACAGCAGCCTACCACCACCATAATTGTTGCACATCTATGCAGTAACTGTCGCGAATTCTTAGCGTCAATGGAAAAGCGCCTGGATTGAATATGAAGTCGCCACAGATCTGGACGAAAGAGACACAGCGGAAACGAGTGAGTACTTTGTTGTCATTGATCGACCAAGATGCGAAGAACATCTGGCAAAATCACTCATGTACTGATGTGGAGGATCGGTACAAAGAAGAACCGGTTCTACAAATGTACGAGAATTACTGTACGCCCACAGTGAATGTACCGTAAGAGAGACACATATTTCATTCACGAAAACATCCGGTGAAGATGTGATGACCTGGTACAACGAGCTGCGTAGAAGCGGAACGAACTGTGCGTTCGATGTGATCACGACGGATGACATTTACCGTGACCACCTAATATCGAGTGTTCTGGACGTGACTGTCCGAGGCAAGTTACTGGAGAAACGAGACTTACCGCTGAAGAAATCATTGGACATCATCAGAAATTCTGAAATGAAAGCTGAACGAGCTGAGGATTAGAGTTCCATCGATGGCACAGACATACACGCGATGAGGAAAGGCAAAAGACCGAAACAGTTTGGAAAGCCAGGCAGCGAGGTAGAACGCGCAAGAATTTGAGAAAGACCACACGCGAAAGTGTCTAGCCAGGGGCCAGAAATGCAAAGATTGTCAAGGAGTGAACTATTTCGCTGCCAAGTGTCACAAGGACGCTGGTTACATAACACAAGCCAGGGAAACTGCGACATCTGCTTGGATTCACGGGATCTAAATAGAGCTAACAAGCGAAAGCATCACCAAATGCCAACAATAAAGGACATTGCCACAAGACGCAGTATAGCGCTTGTTTTCACTGTCGTAGACGCAAAATCTGAATTTTGGCAAGCGACGTTGGATGAGGAACCTAGTCAACTCACAACTTTCAACACGTCATTTGGACGTTACATGTGGAAGCGTGAGCCATTTGGCATTTCCAGCGCGCCTAAAGTCTGGCAGAGGAAGATGCACGAGACCATTGAAGGATTGGAGGGCACTGACATAATCGCGGATGATTCTGTCATCACGGGGAAAGACGAAGCCGAACATGACGTTAACCTACACGCGTTTCTCGAGAGATGTCGTGAGAGAAACCAACCCGGAGAAGGTCCACTACAAGCTACGTGAAGTCATCTTCATGCATGGGCTGTCTGCTGACAGACGATGACATCAAACCAGATCCGTAGAAATTCGCGGCCATAATCGACAGGCCAAAGCCTGCTGACATCGAAGGAGTACGCCGCCTAATTGGCACCGTGTAGTACCTGGTCAAGTTTGTGAAGGGGTTGACCGACCTCACAGCTCCGTTGCGTGAACTGATACGCAAGGAAAGCGAGTTCGCGTGGAACGAGTCGCACACCAAGGCGGTGCGTGCGATACACGACAAGCTCAGTAACGCTCCAGTGCTGCGTTATTACGACTTGGGTAAAGACGCATCAATCCAAGATCACACAGGGCGACAAGGCTAGAGTAGATGCAAACATGTACTGAAGCCGTACTTACAGTTCCAAAACGAGCTGTTAGTCGAAGATGGGCTAATCTTCAAGGGAGACAGGCTATGGTAACCTCCCGTATGATGCGAGCGGGAATGGTGCAACTTGTATATCAAAAGCCACATTGGAGTAGAGGGATGCCAGCGCTGGGCGCACGAAGTCATTTATTGGCCCGCTGAGGTGAAGGACCACATCAAGAAGTGCGACGTTTTCAGCGCACACCGACCGGAACAGTGTCGCGAGGAGATGCAGACATGATTCCCCCATCTGCCATGGGCCGAGGTCGCCACGGATTTGTTTGGGCTAGATGGAAGGAACTACGTCATACTGGATGACTATTACAGCAATTTCTTCGAGATCAACGAGCTCAAGAAGACCACGACACAGGCTGTTATCGACGCTCTACTGCCTGGACGTAAAACTTGGATTTTAGGAGTGTGTAAGCGTTTTTTACTGGGGCAGCGACCCCACAACGTGGAGGTTGAGTTGTTGAGGGCAACCAGCGAGATGGCGCCCCTCGGGACAGAAGAAGACCTGACGCCTAACGAAAGAGATCCCGAGCAGACCGGTCAACGACAAACATCTGTTGTTGACATTCCGTTATCGCCGTGTCCTCGCCCGAACCCGCCGCGGGGGACCCCGAGCGATACGCCGATACAAGACAAACCATATAAACCAAGACGCATGACACTTCGTGACCGTGTTGACATTAAGCCACCACAACAGCTGACTCCTTAAGTTGTGAGAAAAAAATTACAAAATAGGGATGTCACGAGATACCCCAGCTGATGCGAGCTAGTAGGGTATATTTGGACTGGCTGCTTAGTTGCAACCTTTGGACTCTAGTGCTATAGCCTGGTAGACATTAGCACATAGAGTAGTGTGCGTTGCATCTGTACAAGCTGTCTACGCTAGGATCTAGATCAGTGAACATGTGTAACTAGTTAGCTGCACAATAAACTTATAATCTTGACGTTTTGTTTGTATATGTTATTAACATAAAAGCAAGCAATACCGTTAGAGGCAAAGGTCCATTTCGACTGTCATCCGTTGTTTCCGAGTGGCCTAGCTGTCGAACTGCACTCTTCGTTGTTTCCGAGTGGCCTAGCTGTCGAACTGCACTCTTCGTTGTTTCCGAGTGGCCTAGCTGTCGAACTGCACTCTTCGTTGTTTCCGAGTGGCCTAGCTGTCGAACTGCACTCTTCGTTGTTTCCGAGTGGCCTAGCTGTCGAACTGCACTCTTCGTTGTTTCCGAGTGGCCTAGCTGTCGAACTGCACTCTTCGTTGTTTCCGAGTGGCCTAGCTGTCGAACTGCACTCTTCGTTGTTTCCGAGTGGCCTAGCTGTCGAACTGCACTCTTCGTTGTTTCCGAGTGGCCTAGCTGTCGAACTGCACTCTTCGTTGTTTCCGAGTGGCCTAGCTGTCGAACTGCACTCTTCGTTGTTTCCGAGTGGCCTAGCTGTCGAACTGCACTCTTCGTTGTTTCCGAGTGGCCTAGCTGTCGAACTGCACTCTTCGTTGTTTCCGAGTGGCCTAGCTGTCGAACTGCACTCTTCGTTGTTTCCGAGTGGCCTAGCTGTCGAACTGCACTCTTCGTTGTTTCCGAGTGGCCTAGCTGTCGAACTGCACTCTTCGTTGTTTCCGAGTGGCCTAGCTGTCGAACTGCACTCTTCGTTGTTTCCGAGTGGCCTAGCTGTCGAACTGCACTCTTCGTTGTTTCCGAGTGGCCTAGCTGTCGAACTGCACTCTTCGTTGTTTCCGAGTGGCCTAGCTGTCGAACTGCACTCTTCGTTGTTTCCGAGTGGCCTAGCTGTCGAACTGCACTCTTCGTTGTTTCCGAGTGGCCTACCTGTCGAACTGCACTCTTCGTTGTTTCCGAGTGGCCTAGCTGTCGAACTGCACTCTTCGTTGTTTCCGAGTGGCCTAGCTGTCGAACTGCACTCTTCGTTGTTTCCGAGTGGCCTAGCTGTCGAACTGCACTCTTCGTTGTTTCCGAGTGGCCTAGCTGTCGAACTGCACTCTTCGTTGTTTCCGAGTGGCCTAGCTGTCGAACTGCACTCTTCGTTGTTTCCGAGTGGCCTAGCTGTCGAACTGCACTCTTCGTTGTTTCCGAGTGGCCTAGCTGTCGAACTGCACTCTTCGTTGTTTCCGAGTGGCCTAGCTGTCGAACTGCACTCTTCGTTGTTTCCGAGTGGCCTAGCTGTCGAACTGCACTCTTCGTTGTTTCCGAGTGGCCTAGCTGTCGAACTGCACTCTTCGTTGTTTCCGAGTGGCCTAGCTGTCGAACTGCACTCTTCGTTGTTTCCGAGTGGCCTAGCTGTCGAACTGCACTCTTCGTTGTTTCCGAGTGGCCTAGCTGTCGAACTGCACTCTTCGTTGTTTCCGAGTGGCCTAGCTGTCGAACTGCACTCTTCGTTGTTTCCGAGTGGCCTAGCTGTCGAACTGCACTCTTCGTTGTTTCCGAGTGGCCTAGCTGTCGAACTGCACTCTTCGTTGTTTCCGAGTGGCCTAGCTGTCGAACTGCACTCTTCGTTGTTTCCGAGTGGCCTAGCTGTCGAACTGCACTCTTCGTTGTTTCCGAGTGGCCTAGCTGTCGAACTGCACTCTTCGTTGTTCCCGAGTGGCCTACCTGTCGAACTGCACTCTTCGTTGTTTCCGAGTGGCCTATCTGTCGAACTGCACTCTTCGTTGTTTCCGAGTGGCCTAGCTGTCGAACTGCACTCTTCGTTGTTTCCGAGTGGCCTAGCTGTCGAACTGCACTCTTCGTTGTTTCCGAGTGGCCTACCTGTCGAACTGCACTCTTCGTTGTTTCCGAGTGGCCTAGCTGTCGAACTGCACTCTTCGTTGTTTCCGAGTGGCCTACCTGTCGAACTGCACTCTTCGTTGTTTCCGAGTGGCCTAGCTGTCGAACTGCACTCTTCGTTGTTTCCGAGTGGCCTAGCTGTCGAACTGCACTCTTCGTTGTTTCCGAGTGGCCTACCTGTCGAACTGCACTCTTCGTTGTTTCCGAGTGGCCTAGCTGTCGAACTGCACTCTTCGTTGTTTCCGAGTGGCCTAGCTGTCGAACTGCACTCTTCGTTGTTTCCGAGTGGCCTAGCTGTCGAACTGCACTCTTCGTTGTTTCCGAGTGGCCTAGCTGTCGAACTGCACTCTTCGTTGTTTCCGAGTGGCCTAGCTGTCGAACTGCACTCTTCGTTGTTTCCGAGTGGCCTAGCTGTCGAACTGCACTCTTCGTTGTTTCCGAGTGGCCTAGCTGTCGAACTGCACTCTTCGTTGTTTCCGAGTGGCCTAGCTGTCGAACTGCACTCTTCGTTGTTTCCGAGTGGCCTACCTGTCGAACTGCACTCTTCGTTGTTTCCGAGTGGCCTAGCTGTCGAACTGCACTCTTCGTTGTTTCCGAGTGGCCTAGCTGTCGAACTGCACTCTTCGTCTGTGGTTTCAATTTCTCCAAAGACTATTACGAAAGTTCAGTAAAACACTTATTGCTATAGTAGATCTGGTAAAACTGTCACAGGCGATCTTGACAACAAGTGAAACATAGTTCCGGTGTTCCGTTATCGCATATTCTCGTTGGCGAGCGTCTCGATAAGTGTGACGTTTCCATGATTGTTTTGCATTTTGTTGTCATTTCTTTAATTTTTTTTCAAGCGAGCAAAAACACTATTTTTACGGGTGTAACGACTTCTACAGATAAAAGAGAGCCATGTAGTTTGTTTCGTTCCAGAATGTCTATTTACGAAAAACATCGCAACAAAATAAAAAATCTCCATTGATTTCATATACACGACTCAAACCCCTCGCTTCGTATCTGCATAGGTAACAAGATGGCGATACGCAGTGATGCATCTTGTCGATTTATGTCTCGAACAAAGTCTAATAAATTAACAGGTATCTGTCACCATTAATGCATAGTTAGATATTATATATTTAAATATACGGCATAACACAAACTTGCTTCAGTTCCCCTTTAAACACAACGCCACTGTGTTACAATATTCTCGCAGCCCACACCCCACCCGACATTCAAATATGTCCTGGTGTCTCGACCGAATGAGACGATAAACTACAACCGTCAGTCGGTAAACATGATTTAACAAGGTTCCAGATGGCAAGTGGACAAGGAAACCATTGGCTTATCGATAGTCCAACAATTTTATCATCTTTGTATAGCCCGCCCTTATCAGATATCTATTAATTATATTTATTTTTTAACATATTCACACCACACCACAATAATTTGACCGTTTGTTCCATTCATTTATTACCCTCTGTGAGAAAGAGTATTTTCTCATGTCCAACCTACACTGTTCCTTAACTAATGCTGCTTTGTGTCCTCTGGTTCTACTGTCTTCTTTAAGTTTGAAGAACACATTCCTATCAATATCCTCATAACCATTCACTATTTTAATTACTTCTATCTGGTCTCATCTTAGTCTCCTGGTCTCAATTGTTGTCAAACCACATTCTAATAAGCGGCTTTCATAATTAAAGTCCCTCAATTCTGGAATCATTTTAGTTGCTCATCATTGTATTCTTTCTAGCTCGTCTATGTCCTTCTTACGATACGGCCTCCATGCTTGTATACAATATTCCAAATTTGTTCTAACTATTGCTTTGTACAGGGGTACAGTTAGCTGATTCTCCTTATATGTGATAGTTCTCCTAATTATGCCTAGAATTTTATTTCCTTTTGAAGCTGCAATCCCACATTGCTCTGAAACGTTCATGTCAGGTGATTTATTATCTTTCGTCTTCTTAATTTTTCTTGCTATAATTTCAGGAGTGACAAACAACTGCTCTAAATGATCTGATTTATCGCCCTCAAATTTAGTAACTAGAACTGGAAGTGAGCTGATATTTTGTGGTGAAAACTGCGCTGACATACTCATTCAGGACTTCTGCCATTTGAAACCCCTCTGAAATTATGTTTCCCTGTTGTTTTCCAGTGGTCCAACCTTATCTCGAACTTTCTGCTTACTCCTTTCATAAGCTGTCATTTTTTATATTACCTACCATTTTTTTTTCAAAGGTTCTTTTGGATTTCCTAATTTCAGTTGTAGCTAGGTTAAGTGCTTCTTTGTAGTTTGGGCAGTCTTCTATATTTCTAGTGTGTTTATATACCCCCACAACATCTGTTTGTGAGCAGATTTTCTAATAGCCTCTTTTGACAGGTGTTTCTTCCTGGACCTTTTCTCCTGTTTTCTTAATGAAATAAATCTCTCAGTAATGCCTTTAATATCATCTCTTAAACAAGTCCAGCATTCTATTGCCGTCTTGTTCTTCAGTAAGTTAATAAAATTTCTATTTGCTAGATATATTCTAATTTCTTTATGTTTGCCTTAGTTGAAGTTCCTCCTCCATTGTTTTTTGTATTGCCTCTTTTTACTTTTATATTAAAATGGATCTGGTTATGATCACTGGAACCCAAAAGTTCGTGTACTTAAACATCGTCAATTGATGTCATTGTGCATTGATTTGACACAATGACTGCGTATGAATGATAGGCGGCGGGCAGCTTCACGGGCACTGTGCCGTTACTGTTGTATGAAGCGCCATCCATGTCAGTGAAGCGCGCATGTGATTGGTCAGTCACCGCTCCGCGTCGCGCGGTTCGTGTCAGTGAAGCGCGCATGGGATTGGTCAACGGTCGCGACGGGCTTCCCTCACGGTCCCGAAATAGCTGTCCTGCGTTGCAGTGACGCCAGTGACTGTGGTCAACCCTACTTTTCTCGAGTTGTGCCCATGAGGGGGGTCACTCAATACATCGCCAGCTAGTACGTGCATCATATCCTCCCGACAAAATCCACGTTTTATTTTCTGTATCCAACACGCGTTAACGCATGCAAGTTACAATGCTATTAAGCTTACTGCTTTCATATTTCGTACTTTAAATAAGATAAATGTTTCTTTTATATAAGTGACGTCAGTAGCCTCTTAACTTGGCTAGCTGCGCAGATATAAATAGAACGTTGCCGATGTTTGGGGCGTGATGTTGGCCAGAAATAAGTGTCCGACAGTGAACTCGGCCTGTGCGGCAGTGATCTCGGCCTGTAATTTTCTGTAAAAACCGACGTTAGGTAAAACTTCTTCTTGTCTAGTCAGTGATCTCGGCCTGTTTGAGGGAGTGATGTAGGCCAGAAATAAGTGTTTGTAAAATAAAACGTTGTATTATGTATTGTGATAACTGCTATATACTCCAGTAATCGACTCAATAATGTACAATATTGCATCCCAGCAATCACACTACGTATATGCAACGTTGTATGAAGGTAAAGGTTTGGTAACGTCAGGAATTACGCTTTATTAACGTTGTGTCAACGTAGTCTATCTACGTTGTGACAATACGTAACAACAACGTAACAGTATTACGTTCTACTTACGTCGTGTCCACGTACTGCAACTACGTTGTGCCAGTACGTAGCAAAGACGTAACGATATTACGTCGTGTCCACGTACTCCAACTACGTTGTGCCAGTACGTAGCAACGACGTAGCGATATTACTTATAATTATATTATCTTCCTACAATTATTCTGACATTATTATGCCGTTTCCAGACATGTTTGGCACCTTGTCACTACCTTTATAATACGTTTATACCACGTAAAATAAAAGGATTTCCTGACATTATCAAACTACTAATATTCTCGTATATGCAACGTCTTTTACTGGGATAATCCATTATAATTTTAGAGTCCGTCGTAAGGATATATGTTACGTAGAAATAACGATCGTTGCATGGGGCGGCTCGATTCAATACTGTCAGATATTTACAATTTTATGCATAGTTATAACAATATTTCTACAAAACTTGTCCATCAAATGAACTTTATTATGAAGAAGCGTTTTAAAATTTAAACGCGCCACCCATGGTAGTTTGATGTCACACGATTGACACTGGTATAATCGGCAACAGCGTGTTAATAGCCACGACATTCTGTGGACAAATTTGTGTCCAGACATGTGTCATATAACTGGTACAGAACACGTAAATTCACGTATTTCAACTGGTTCAAATCACCGGTTTCCGTAAGTGAATTCACAAGATTCTGTGGACAAATTTGTGTCCCGTAACTGGTTCATTTGACTGGGTGAATCCATGCCTTGTGGGTTAACCATCTCGTGAGCGCAATGACAAATCTTAAAGTTAAATACCTAAACCGTAAGACGCAGTGTATGTCATGCTAGTGGATGTAACTGTCTCTGTAAGACGCAGTGTATGCCATGCTAGTGGATGTAACTGTAGTGTATGTCATGCTAGTGGATGTAACTGTCTCTGTAAGACGCAGTGTATGTCATGCTAGTGGATGTAACTGTCTCTGTAAGACGCAGTGTATGCCATGCTAGTGGGTGTAACTGTAGTGTATGTCATGCTAGTGGATGTAACTGTCTCTGTAAGACGCAGTGTATGTCATGCTAGTGGATGTAACTGACTCTGTAAGACGTAGTGTATGTCATGCTAGTGGATGTAACTGTCTCTGTAAGACGTAGTGTATGCCATGCTAGTGGATGTAACTGTCTCTGTAAGACGCAGTGTATGTCATGCTAGTGGATGTAACTGTAGTGTATGCCATGCTAGTGGGTGTAACTGTAGTGTATGTCATGCTAGTGGATGTAACTGTCTCTGTAAGACGCAGTGTATGTCATGCTAGTGGATGTAACTGTAGTGTATGTCATGCTAGTGGGTGTAACTGTCTCTGTAAGACGCAGTGTATGCCATGCTAGTGGATGTAACTGTAGTGTATGTCATGCTAGTGGATGTAACTGTCTCTGTAAGACGCAGTGTATGTCATGCTAGTGGGTGTAACTGTCTCTGTAAGACGCAGTGTATGCCATGCTAGTGGGTGTAACTGTAGTGTATGTCATGCTAGTGGATGTAACTGTCTCTGTAAGACGCAGTGTATGTCATGATAGTGGATGTAACTGTAGTGTATGTCATGCTAGTGGATGTAACTGTCTCTGCCATACACGATGGCGGCCAGTGGTCGATTATTTGCTGCCCCGCACCCAGCTGGCTTACCGCTCAAGTCTACAGGAAAATCATCAATCATGTGTCTATGTAGAATAGTAGAGATATTAGGTTACATTTTAAACAAGCCAGAATCAGCTATTTCCCACTCTCCTTGAAGTGGTATAATCATTAATAACCCTATGTGGCGACTGGGACAGGGTGTTGGATTATTCCGCAGGGACCAGTGCATTAAGGACAATTGGCTATACAGTGACGGAATGTTAAGGTCAAACAGTCAGTATTCACGTGAAATAGTCAACATGGTTGAGCCTATTATATGTTGTAATTATGAATACTATTATTAAATATTTGCGAACATGTTTGTACTTGCACAGGTTACGGCAAGCCCTGCATGGCTCACTCCTGATTGTGGCCAGTCATCTTCTTTTCTTTCTTCTAGTCTTTCTTTTTTGACGTATTAAATGTAGCCGACCCTAGAAGTTTTCACGACAAGGCAAGGAAAATACATCATTTATTTGCGACCCTGTATAAATCCAAGCATAAGGAGAAACAGAAATATTTGCCGTCCGACCCAATTTATATACCTGTCAAAATACTGGAAATATGTTTTTATTATATCGGTCTGAAGACATTGTGGGTGAAATAGTTTTTTTGCGCTCGAGTAATATAAGCCATATACGGTACTCGAATCTTATCGGCTGTGGGTCATTCGACGATAGCAGGACAAATTAGTGTCCCGACACTTTCGTGTGGAATTTTTCGGTAAAGAAAACTGTTAAAATGATACTTCTTATGTGCTCTTCCTCCTTGTTCCCTGCTGTACAGGGGTGAGAGTCAGGTAAAGTATTGTCGAGCCACTCTTTCTGTTCTTTCTTTCCATAGTTTTCTATCGGCCGCCCCATCTCTACATCTTTCATCTTCCCCCGATCTTGTCATGTCCTCCCATCTCACCTGTGGCCTTCCCCTTTTCCTGCGTCCTTGATATTTTTCCACCCCTGCTCTCTTTGCTAGTTTGCCTGCATCCATTCTTACCAAGTGGCCAGCCCATCTCATCCTGCTTCTCACCAATCTTCCTGTTAGGCTGCATATTTTTTGCATCCCAACATCTTTCCTCAGGTCGTTCATCCTTCTTCTGTCCACCCTCTTTGTTCTTGTTATTCGACGAACCCAGTTATTCTCACACTCTTGCAGCTTCTGTTGTTGTTGTTCTGTCAACGCCACTGTCTCCAGACCATACAGGCATACTGGTGCAACACACGTTCTCAGGACTTTCAATTTCAACTTTTTGAAATTTTTCAGTCCAACATGACTCCCTCTACCTTTATCCAAGCATTCGCTCCCGCTTGTGTCCGACGTCGTACTTCTGCCGCTGAATGTCCATCCTCCGTAACCATTCCTCCAAGGTACACAATTAAGCCATCCACTTGCTTGATCTCCTAACCATCCAACCTGATGTTCAACTCCTCTCTCTGGTGTCCAACCCACATCACTTCTGTCTTCTCTAGGCTCATTCTCAGTCCGTGCTTTCGAACACCCCCTTACATTCCTCCAACAGCATAGTGCTAAAGCAAAATAACTAACCTAGAATATGGAACAACTGTTGTAAGGGAGTCTCATCATGATGGTTGGATGTCCTCCGAAGATGTGGTTCAATCACTGGCAAGGCGTCTGCGATGTCCCAGTGGTTCCCTGTGACTGGCACTGCTGTTGCTGCGTTGACAGTGGCTGGCATGGCGGTTGCTGCGTTGACAGTGGCTGGCATGGCGGTTGCTGCGTTGACAGTGGCTGGCATGGCGGTTGCTGCGTTGACAGTGGCTGGCATGGCGGTTGCTGCGTTGACAGTGGCTGGCATGGCGGTTGCTGCGTTGACAGTGGCTAGCATGGCGGTTGCTGCGTTGACAGTGGCTGGCATGGCGGTTGCTGTGTTGACAGTGGCTGGCATGGCGGTTGCTGCGTTGAGTGGCTGGCATGGCGGTTGCTGCGTTGACAGTGGCTGGCATGGCGGTTGCTGCGTTGACAGTGGCTGGCATGGCGGTTGCTGCGTTGACATTGGCTGGCATGGCGGTTGCTGCGTTGACAGTGGCTGGCATGGCGGTTGCTGCGTTGACAGTGGCTGGCATGGCGGTTGCTGCGTTGACAGTGGCTGGCATGGCGGTTGCTGCGTTGAGTGGCTGGCATGGCGGTTGCTGCGTTGAGTGGCTGGCATGGCGGTTGCTGCGTTGACAGTGGCTGGCATGGCAGTTGCTGCGTTGACAGTGGCTGGCATGGCGGTTGCTGCGTTGACAGTGGCTGGCATGGCAGTTGCTGCAGCTGTTACATGACTCATTGGAGCAGAAGCAAGTTCAGTCTGCAGAACGCAAGTGGTTCCAATTATATAACATATAATGTTGTAAAATGCCATATATATATATATATATATATATATATATATATATATATATATATATATATATATATATATATATATATATATATATATATATATATATATATATATATATATATATATATATATATATATATGGCATTTTACAACATTTTCAGTTAAGGTTTTAAATATTATATTATTTATATTAGCTGTAACTTACAACGTAAGAAGGCTATTCGTTGTGTCAATGCTTGCATGCTTATATGCTGTTTATGTAAGTAATTAAAATGTGATGTACTGGCAGGGAAGCTGTTATGCTCAACTGTATGTTAGCTCTAAATATATGAGGAAAGAATGTAAGCCCTTGAAGTCAATAGCTCAAGTTGGTTTTGCCCCACATATTATTACTGCATTATATGTATGTCATTGTTTAACATTATATGTCTTGCACTGTGAATGTGACCTGGAGAAAAAGTAGCTTCGGTAAATGTGTTGTTTTATGGAGTTTTATGTTTTTTAACATGATATTGTACTTGTCTAAATGTTGTGTTTCTGTTGTGGCTGGCTCACCTGTGGAATGATCCAAATTTTTGAACGTTGACCTCTTGCTGGAGTTGATGCGGCTGCTGGGAATATCCAGTTGTTGATGTGCCGTGCTGTACGAGGTTCAGGGCTCATCGTGGCAAATAGCCCATTGGGTGCCAGCTTTGAAAATGCGAAAACTGTATTCCGGAGGCAAGGGAAAAGCTCTGTCACCCGGTCCTTTACTTCCATGTATGGCATCTCTGGAGGAATGCTCAACCTTTTTTGTTTGAAAAAATGGTTGCTTCCTGCAAAAATGCATTGGTACATGAGGATACTCGTCAAAATATTATTTTTAAGTATTTAGTATTCAAAAGATCTTACATCTGGTGTGCCCAAAACTGCACGCACCTTGGTTAATGAAACATTTATTATAATTATTAAGGTAATGTGAATGATTCCATTGAATGCTTTATTCTTAGATGCCAGTATATATGCAAATACACTGGAGTTACATAGTGTTATGTTAACCTTAGTTACATTGAATACAAATTCCAAGGTGGCTTCAGCCAGAGTCCAAACAGGTAATTCACATGACTGTTAACGATTAATTATTGCAGCTAAAAGTTACTGCTTCTGTCTTACCTCGGAATAAATTCATATCACTTCTGCTAAGATGATGAGATGGCCTCGGCACCAATGAAATATGAAGTGTAATATTTCGCCTGTTGTTGTGTGTTATGTCAAATCTTCTCTGTGAGAAATGTTGTAACCTGTGAAAGCAGTTTTGTATTAAAATGGATTTCTAACAGTGATTATTGTCATTAATATACTGAATATATATATATATATATATATATATATATATATATATATATATATATATATATATAATTATATATATATATGCATATTTTTAACTGTTGTCAGTTAAATATACATTACTAAGAAGTTGAAATTGTAATTGGGAAATATAACTATTTGTTTTAATGCCAACACATGTAGTGCTAAACACAAATACATCTGAGTTAATGGTCGAGGTGCGGTAGAAAGTGGGACGTTGTTTCCTAAAGAATTAAAGGCAAGTTAGCCACCAAAACAGATAGGAGATGGGAGTTTCAGACCTCTGTCACACCTCGTGAAGCCTGTAGCTTGCGTGTGCACGCGGGAGTTTATTAGAAGCCTGCCCGCTTGGCTACGATTAGATTTGTTTTTATTACAAGACAATACTTACTGGGAAATCAAATCAGAATCATCCGTGTGGGCGTCTTGCTGCTGTTGGTCGTTTTGTTCAATTTCTCGAAAGGTGGTGTTAACTTGGGTCAAAATGCTATTTAGTAGCTCTCGAATATTCGACATTTTCGCGGTTCTTTTGATGTTCTGATCAGCATGCGAGTAATACTTGAACGCATACAAAGGAGAGCAACTAAAATGATTCCAGAACTTAGAGACCTTAGTTATGAAGAACGCCTGAAAGAATGTGGTTTAACAACTCTAGAGACAAGGAGGTTAAGAGGAGATCAGATTGAAGTTTTTAAGATATTGAATGGGTATGAAAATATTGATAGAAATATGTTTTTCTCACTCAAGAAGGATAGCAGAACTAGAGGACATGAGGTAAAATTAGTAAAGGATCAATGTAGATTGGACATCAGGAAGCACTCGTTCTCACAGAGGACAATAAATGAATGGAACAAACTGTCTACAGATTGTGTAACTGCTAGCAGCGTGAATATGTTTAAAAACAAGGTTGACACATATATCAGGAGGGCGGGTTATAAGTAGGTGAACATTGTTGGACTCTCGATAAGCCAATGGCTTCCTTGTCCACTTGCCATCTAGGCCTTTGGCTTGGATGGCAAATCTTGTTAAATCTTGTTAAATCTTGTTAAATACGATTCCTTAATCCGCGCTAGTGACCCGCAGGTTAACTATAATCCATCATTAGTTGCACTACCCCACGGGGGCCACTCAATGCACTGCCAGTATACCACCCTTGAGAACTGACCGAACTGAGTCCCTGAATACGTTTTACACTTTCAGTGCCGTTTTCACGTTGAGCGGTTTGAAATACACACACTTTTCCTTGGACAGGAGTCACATTCCACAAGTTACGCAAAATTATATTATCTTTTCAAGTTAAAGGAGTAAAAGGAAATACGCATTTTTTCGCGTATAAACTATGCAATGTTTCACGATATGTGCTGTAGATTAATTCATTATCATAATATGTCGGTGAATTATTCACTTTAATTAACATTCTAATGTACGCATAACATATTTTTTATTACTACATTTATTTTATTTAAAGTACGAAATATGAAAGTAGTAAGCTTAATAGCATTGCAACTTGCTTGTGTTAACGTGCGTTGGATACAGAAAATAAAACGTGGATTTTGTCGGGAGGATATGATGCACGTACTAGCTGGCGATGTATTGAGTGACCCCCCCATGGCCACAACTCGGGAAACGTAGGGATGACTACAGTGGCTAGTTTTAGTATTGCGATAGTTGTATTACTATTGTAATACTATTGCGATTATTTACCAGTTATTGCTATATATAGTATAATGTATTCGCGCTTAGCCAGGTGAGCTGCAGTCCCGAACATAATTTAATGGTGGCGCCATCGCGTGGCCTTGGATGCAATTGATTTGTAAGTTCACTGACATCACTGCAACGCAGGACAGCTTTATCGGGACCGTGGGGGAAGCGCGTCGCGACCATTGACCAATCCCATGCGCGCTTCACTGACACGAACGGCGCGACGCGGAGCGGTGACTGACCAATCACGTGCGCGCTTTGGCACGGCGTCTGTCGGGTATCGAGCGTCTGGGGTGATAGCAGTTCCAGTTATATGGAGCGTGTAAGGTCACAAGGCACAGCGGCACAGCAGCTCTGCGGCCCGACTAGATCTGTCGACACCATAGAGTTACATCATTAATCACCCCCCTATAAACAAGAGCAACTAGCCAGCTCACTGCAGTGAAGCGGGTGTGGACCACTGGCCGGCATTTCATTGCACTGCAGAAACAGTTGCATCCACTGCAAGACACATAGGGTAGTACTGTTTATAGTGTGAACATAGCATGTTAAAAATAGTTGTCTAACATATGTAAGTAAGTAAGTAAGTAAGTAAGTAAGTAAGTAAGTAAGTAAGTAAGTAAGTAAGTAAGTAAGTGAGTAAGTAAGTTAATGTATTTCCTCCTCACCATCATCATTTACAATATAAGGCAAACAAAAGCAATGAAGATGAGGTGGCTACCAGAGAATTATAAACTAGTAGCCAGTGACGATGACACCAGGAACCAATTAACTTGAAGATTTGTCATTGTCATTTGTTCTTAATGGGGCATGGCCACCAGACTGATAAATAATTTGGGTGAGGGTGGTCCCAGCAGTTGTGTTATAAGTGTGGGCAGTAGGGTTGTTCATACATGCATTAGTGTTAAACTCTTCAAGACAAACATCTTGGAGGCTTGCTGGAGAAAGTCGTGGGACAACGAATATAGTTATTTCCAGTGTGGCTTACAGCTGTACGAATCAACAGAAGACAGGATCTAACATCTCGTTATTTTCAGGTAATTTATGTTGCAAATGTTTGTGCTGTGTTAGTGTATATGTGAATGAATGTAACAGTTTCGAAAATGTTCATAAATATCAATATATTAAAGATACGTTTGTTTTTCTTGGGGGAGCGTACATTAAGTGTTTCCCAGTAGTCACATTGATTGGGTGCAACATAAAATGTTATAGGGGTAGGATTCATTTTTATAAATAATGTGTGCGTGCATGTATGCATATTTGTAACTCTTTTATAAAACTCTACTAGATGTCAGCTCATTAATAAGATTTTTTTTCTTTATTAAGTCATCTGCATTTAATGAGGCTCTCCCTTTTTTGGTCGTCGTTTGCCTTTTCTTCGTTGTATGAACCACTATCATGTAACTCATTCTGTACACATTGCAACATTCATTGCATTCTATGCATTTGTTTGACAAACCATGTGAAAGGTTGCCTACTAAAACAATTGACAGCTTAAATGAGAGAGCACATTTATTTACATGAGGCGTGTCCTTGGTCAAGTTGGCCAGATAACATTCGAGAGATCTTGATCGGCAGGTGGAAATAGCTGTGATGGAGCAGCTGGGGAATGTGTTGGAAGATGGGAAAAGAATATTTGTGGGACCTTAGAGAAGAATGTCCAACAGGGCTTAATGAGATTTTGACCTCTTGCAGTCATTAGCTAATACATGTATAGAGCACTTCAGAAAGTTCAGTTTCGATCATGGTTAGTGGTGCTACTGTTATAGTTAATATGTTATGGTATTTGATATACAAGGTGCATGGATAGATTGTGCATGTAATAAGGTATTAGGTATATATATAGCTATATAGTAATAATCTCTTATTAGTACTGTATATCTGTAGATATATGATGAAGACTGGGTGCTGTACAGTATAAACACTGGGCCTCCAGTGGGTTCTTGCCGTGCAGTAGTATGAATGTCACTGGTCCATGCCGGCATCACTTTATCATGTGTCAACTGATAAGAGCTTAGCGGTCTTGTTTTACTAACGGGTGTTCTATTTATGTCTATGGTCGACACAGTTGTCCTGACACTGTTGGCTTACTTACGTCAATCGCGAAACACTCGGAGGCTGCTTTGAGTACGACTGTGAATGCCCACCCTTTGCTATGGCTTGGGCAATATCTACCAGTGCGACACTACACGCAGTAGCGTTCGCTATCGGTAAGTGGGCATAGGTTTGACACACACATGTGAGGTTTCACCTCCGCCTAGTGCGGGCTCTCATGTAGGACAAACTCTCAATTTAAGCTTAAGGTTGCGTTCTCCAAATCATGTCATTTTATTGTTATGGCTAAGGCGGTGAGTTCCTAAGGCTGCGATATTGAACGCCTAAGGTGGTGACACTGGATGCCTAAGGCGGTGATACTGGACACCTAAGGCTAAGCGGTGATAGTGGACGCCTAAGGCGGTGACATTGGACGCCTAAGGCGGTAACAATAGACGCCTAAGGCGGTGATACTGGACACCTAAGCGGTGATAGTGGACGCCTAAGGCGGTGACATTGGACGCCTAAGGCGGTATAAAAATGGACGCCTAAGGCGGTGATACTGGACGCCTAAGAGCTGACGCTGGACGCCTAAAGTTGTGACACTGGACGCATGAGGCAGTGACACAGGACGCCTAAGATGGTGACGCTCAGCGTCTAAGGCGATGACACTTTGCTCCTAAGGAAGTGACACGGAGCATCTATTAGACAGACACACCGAGCTGAGCACCTGACGAGTTGACTACAACCACTGTGACAATCTATGTGGTCATAACAACTGTATTGGTCAAACTACCTGGACATAGTAGTATTGGTCATACTACCTGGACATAGTAGTATTGGTCATACTACCTGGACATAGCAGTATTATTCACACTACCAGTAATTTAAGTAATATTCATATTACTTGGTTATGCCAGTATTTATGATACTACCTTGTCAAATATGCTACTATGAGTCATATTAACTATTAACAATCCAGTATTATTCATACTACCTGGTTATACCCACATTAGTCTTATCTGACCATACCAGATTTGGACATACGACTTGGACGTATTACATAATACATGAACAATAAATGAACGCGTAGAATGTCACATTATATATATATATATATATATATATATATATATATATATATATATATATATATATATATCCAGCCTGCCTGCCTGCCTGCCTGCCTGTCTGCCTGCCTGCAGGCAATTATGGGGGCGTTCTCGGGGATCCATAAGCATGCTTACTTTGTAATCCCCCTGGGTGGTGGTGGTGGGAGAGCCAACGGTGGAATTTTTTTTTCTTCTAAATGGTCGTATAGATTATAATTATGCCTACACATTTGTTATACTTTTAATTTTACTTCAAGTTATCACAGTTTGTATATACCTTTATGGAGGTGTTTACGGGTAGAGCGCGTCTAGGAAGATTAGCATAACCTACATACGCTAGCTACATGATAGTAGCATTGTAGCAATCCACAGTCCTGTTTTAACACAAAACACATGCTACATTACAGTAACACTGTAGTTATCCACAGATGCTGCTTTAACTATAATACTTTTCTCCCCGTGCAACACCAAGTAACTCAGCTAATATATCTATATCAGTCATGTGTTGCATAGGTATACCATTCTTCCATTCCCTCTTTCCCTGCAGTTCTCAGCCTACTTGGCCTGTGTCAGGGCGGCCCTAGCGTCTCCATCGCGTCGATCTATGCGAAGAAGAAACCCCGAGTGCTGGTGCAAGGTCTGCAGACCTTCCCACCCAAACAAGGCGGCAACAGTGTGTTGACCAACCGCACGGTATCCGCTGAATGTCACTGGGACGTGGTCAAGTACGCAGTAGCCAGTGGGACCGGGCAACTTTGGGCAATCACGAGTGAGTAGCAACAGCCGTTACCCGGAATATCATGTTACTGATCGCTAGGCGGCGGGTGTGCATAAACGTAATGCATCGCGGGATCGATTGTCGACGGAAGTACAGTTTGCGGGATCATGCCTCGGTTAGACTTCCTGGTGTGTTACGAATGTAAGGCACAGTAATTTTAGATATGTGCAGTTTAAAAAAACTCATATCATCTGACATAACTGCATTTGAGCAGACACATTGGCAAGTTTGCTGGTAGAACATGTTAGCAGTGTAACCGTGGATTTTTAGATGATTGAAATGGGCGGAAGGACTTTTGGGAATTTTTTCGCCACAAGGCACGTGTGCGTAGTAATTTATGCAGAAATTGGTAAATATTGACGGGTATGGCACGTTCAGCCGTTTTAAAAGAGTTCGAAATATGTGATTTTGACAAAACTCGACCAGCATGTCAATGAGATGCTGACAACCGCAGGAAAGAAGTTTCAGAATTTTTGATGGTCCCGTTTTCTTATAATCGTGCAAAACGTTAACATGGTCACCAATGTGAAATGTAACAGTAGGCTGAACCCCTGTAATTCAAATGAGAGAGTCGAAAGAATAGCTGTTTCAGCAAAGAGTACATCGTACCAACAATAACCCTTACTGATGTTAAACAGAACTCACAACGCTAGCATCGGAACGCAAACATCGGCTGATCTGACGTTTGAATAACATCAACCGCTATTGAATAAACGTTGACATTTACACGCGATTGTTTCAGCGCACGGCAACAGATTCGCAAGAATTACGTACGAATTGTACTTCCGTCTGAAATCCCAACAATGAGACAAAATTCCGCAATAATGTTGACATGTAGTGAATATCTACCCAGTTAATAATGATCGTATGTTTGTACCACTACAAGAATGAGGGTCAAAAAGAGGAACTGGTCAACACAGGCAAAGGGAGAATAAGTGCCCGAGGAAGTGATATGGAAATTACGTTGCGTCATGAGCTAGTTTAATTTATGTAAGGATACAATTATGATAAATATTCGCTTCACTGTTCAGTTAAACATATTTATTCCGGCCCATAGTTGTTTGAAAACCATTGGATTGTGAATCATTCAATGGCTTTACTTCCTTGTCTGTGAGCTATGATTCAAAGTGGCAATCTTGTTTTATCTCCTTGGACACTGGTTCTGCTCAATGTATGTGACGACGTTTAATTTGGTCTAACGTTTGGTCTTGTTAACAAACATACGCGTTGCTTACTCGTCTTTGCCAGTGTTGGATTCAGACGGGCAATTGCAGGCAGGATTGCTGAATGGAAACTTTCACTGGCTCGGAAACTATGACCAGTGTATGTCTGTCAAAGCTTCTGGTGCCAATGTTACCGGCCTCGTGGCAGCAAAACACGACTTCGACGGAAGATACTGTCGTGCTTACTACCTGGCGGATGTGAGTGCATTATCAGTAAATAGTTACGTAAAAATATTACTATTATAATTATTATTATACAGACCACAATGACAGTTACATACAGTTGTTTATACTTCATTAACTGACTAACTAACTAACTTACTAACTAATTAACTAACAATGATATCATGAATAACGATAGTTAATTATACATGATAATATAAAGTATAAGTCAACGGTATTGTTATGCATCGAATATCCCGCGTATAAACACTGATCGAAATTTTAAATACAATAATCTTAAGTGAGTACAAAACCCAATTCCAACAGTTAATACCACTAACACTAATTAACACTAACATTACCAACACCAATTAACACTACCAAACACTAATTTGCAATAACTAACCTTGGCTAAGATTATCTAGCACTCGCTATCCCTAACGACCCATCTAGTTATATGAGGCCTTTTAAAGCAACAAGTCCGCCACTCCTGCCCTACAACATGTATCTTCCTGCTCTATAACATGTATCTTCTTGCTCTACAACATGTATCTTCTTGCTCTACAACATGTATCTTCTTGCCCTACAACATGTATCTTCTTGCTCTACAATATGTATCTTCTTGCCCTACAACATGTATCTTCTTGCTCTACAACATGTATCTTCTTGCTCTATAACATGTATCTTCCTGCTCTATAACATGTATCTTCTTGCCCTACAACATGTATCTTCTTGCTGTAGACATCCGTCTTCTCCCTCGGTATGTGCGTACCAAGCACTTGCGACAAAAACGACGTTCGAGCATTGATTTCAAGTAGGCGTCTATGCTTACTATCCTACTTTTATTGAATGCCTTGCTGGTACTTGAGCCGATCACATCAGATATCACCGGCTGATGATACTGGTCTAATAATTTTAAATTGTGATAAGTATTCTTTATGGCAATTATTACGAAATAGCAAGAAAGTTGTGAATTACATATCAATAACGTTACTTTTAAGTAGAACAATATAATACTTATGACATTTTGATAATAATATTATTGTGGCATACTATGCCGAAAATTTTATTTGTTAAAAGGAATTGACTATGGCAATTATTTTTAATTAGTAAGAAATATGTGAATAATAGATTTTATGTAAACAATTTTATAATATATTCTGATCATGATTATTAAATATTATGGTACAGCCGGAATCTTATTTAAGGAAAAAGAATTCAATACAGCATGTATTATTAGTAAGAATTAGTAAGCCGTGTGAATTATAGACCAATATCGTTATTTTAGGTGGGAAAATATAATATTGGTTACATACGTCTCATATTTATCATGACATATTTTGGTACATAGATCTTCAGCAGGAAATTTTATTTGTGAAAAAGAATTAACTATGACAATTATTATGAATTAGTGAGAAATATGTGAAGAACAAGTCAATAATTTGTTTAGGTGCACAAATATAATATGTATGGCATACTTCTAATAATTATTATGACGGCATATTATATATATATATATATATATATATATATATATATATATATATATATATATATATATATATATATATATATATATATATATATATATATATATATATATATATATATATATATATATATTGGAAACTACGGCTGCGGCCGGAAATAAAATTTGTGAAAAGGAATTCACTATGGCATTTATCAATGGTAAAATATAGTAAGAAATGTGTGAATAACAGATTAATAACGTACTTTAAGGAGCACACATATAATATTTATGACATACTTATAACAGACTGGTAATTATTATGATAGATTGTGGTACGTACGTTTGCAGCTGGGAAAGATTCGTTGCCCGTGTTTCACACAGAATGTTCGATTGAGATGCACTTCTGGAAAGACGGGAGAGCAATTACAGCCACGTTAGTATGACACATGGCGTTCCAAAGCCGATAATTTACTAATTACTATTATAGAGATTATATATATACAGTATATAATTTGAAGAAACGATTTTCTGTTATTCACAACTACTGAGATTTACTTACTCAACGTTTCAGCTGCCGTCAGTGGCCTTCGCGAGGAACTGAATTCTGGACGCCTAGTTCTTCTTCTGCTCGCCAGTTGGTATGGCAAGCAGATCCACATGACCCCTTTAATCCATCTCGCGTTACTGTTATGTTCTGTCTACCATCTTTCCTCCCTCCCAGTCAATGACGCAATGGTTTCTGTCTGCACTGTCGGTGATTGCAGACTTATGCTTTACCGTCGCCGACTCTCTCCTTTGTTCCCGGGTAAGCCATCTGGTCTTGATGGTATCAACCTCCTTGTTTTGATGGACTAGTATTTTCCTGACGTTTAGACATGGTCCAACACCGGTAGCGATCTCATGATGTTTTAATATCCGCGAGAGAGTGATCATATATTTGCTTTTGTTTCATCTTCTTTTTGGTCTAACTTGGGTACCCACATCGTTCTAGTGCCTTGGTGATATGCCTCTTTCTCTCTGATCTGCGATTCTGATACGATGTTGTTGCATCTATCCAGTAATGCTTTGGTGACACTCAGTTCCCCGGTTGAAGCGGACGGTGACAACTAAAGTTCAGATATTGGTCAGTGTGGGTCTTCTTCCGATGCACCAGGACTTTCACTGTTCCATCTTCCATTCGTACCATAAGGGTGTCCAGGAAAGACAGGGACTGATCGCTGTCTTCTTCGTATGCAACGTTATGCTGCCTGTAGTGCCTAAGCTACTGAGATGCTCTGTCAGTTCTTCACGTCCCCTCCTCACTAGTTCCGTCACATCATCCACATATCTCTTCCATAGTTTACGTTTGCATGTTACTGCCGTTGTGAGAATAGCTTGCTGTTCCAGCCATTCCATTCAACTTCATGCCTCAAAATAATGTACGACTGCCGATTTCACGAACCGTTCGTACTATATGACGGAACTGATGTGGACGTTTGACGTGGATCGCGTAACTAGGAACACTCGTAGAAAACACGCATATCGTTGCTACAACTTACGTAACTACTACTCTTATTGTTCTGTGTTATGTAATCTACGTCAAACGTCCAGATAGGTTCCTTCGTAATATCCCAAACAACTGGGACATGTTTAATTTGTTTAAATGTAAGTACAGTAGAATCCCAACTGGCCCCTGGGCCCGTCTACATAATTTCAGTCTCATACACGAGAAGCTGACGTACATGTGAGGGAACAGTCAAACAG
>OY759264.1:6047158-6094658 GCA_963662155.1 Lamellibrachia columna | reverse complement strand
GTTGTCCCGCACGGTGTGACATCCAGTGTTGATATATGTTGTCCTGCACGGTGTGACATCCAGTGTTGATATATGTTGTCCCGCATGGTGTGACATCCAGTGTTGATATATGTTGTCCTGCACGGTGTGACATCCAGTGTTGATATATGTTGTGCTGTACGGTGTGACATCTAGTGTTGATATATGTTGTCCTGCACGGTGTGACATCCAGTGTTGATATATGTTGTCCTGCACGGTGTGACATCCAGTGTTGATATATGTTGTCCTGCACGGTGTGACATCCAGTGTTGATATATGTTGTCCTGCACGGTGTGACATCCAGTGTTGATATATGTTGTCCTGCACGGTGTGACATCCAGTGTTGATATATGTTGTCCCGCACGGTGTGACATCCAGTGTTGATATATGTTGTCCTGCACGGTGTGACATCAAGTGTTGATATATGTTGTCCTGCACGGTGTGACATCCAGTGTTGATATATGTTGTCCTGCACGGTGTGACATCCAGTGTTGATATATGTTGTCCTGCACGGTGTGACATCCAGTGTTGATAAATGTTGTCCTGCACGGTGTGACATCGAGTGTTGATATATGTTGTCCTGCACGGTGTGACGTCCAGTGTTGATATATGTTGTCCTGCACGGTGTGACATCCAGTTCAATAAAAACTGGTATAGCACTGTTACGCACGGCGCGCGCCGATTGTTCTTGACAATCGCTTGTAAATTACCGTTTTATTGGATTAAATGTGTTGAAATGTTAGTTCTGAACCCATATAATAAATACCTCATCGAAAGATGATGGGGTTAGTATTTAGTCAGTGGAGATGGATACGGAAATACCCGGGTTTTTCCCAAAGTCTATTTTTAGTAACCACCGAAACTGGTAAACATTTGTTTATCCATTTACACTTACTAACTACTGGGGTTGTATTGGGCTCACAAGCTCGCTCAATACTACATTTACACTTACTCACTACTGGGGTTGTATTGGGCTCACAAGCTCGCTCAATACTACATTTACACTTACTCACTACTGGGGTTGTATTGGGCTCACAAGCTCGCTCAATACTACATTTACACTTACTAATTACTACGGTTGTATTGGACTCACAAACTCGTGCATAAAACCCAGTATCATTCAATAAGTGTATATTATCATTATTATTGCTATTACTTTTATTTTGATGCTGTGTTTAACTACTTCAGAGAACACGCTGGGACAATTCAAATTAAAGGAAAACTTTCAATCTCAAATACTGGTTACATACAATATCGCTGTCGATGGATTCTTCCTACTAAGGTAAATGTTTTATTAATGTTTACTCTCTAATGTTTATTAAATTATATATCACCAAATATATACAATGATTTTCTTAGGTGTTTAGTTGTGTACATAAAAAAAATTAGATTATTACATAAAACAATTATGATGATATATATATATATATATATATATATATATATATATATATATATTTATTTATATATATATATATATATATATATATATATATATATATATATATATATATATATATATATATATATATATATATATATATATATATATATATATATGACCCATCTTAACAAAATAAGTGTCGAGGATGTCGGTAAACATGATACTTCGCAAATGCCGTTTTTATCAAAAAAATTGAGATTTTCCCTGAAAATCATTCCTTGCTTAGCATTCGTTTGAGCGATTACCATGGTTTATAATGTCTATTTAGGTATCTTTGATGTATTTTAGTGTTATCTTTGAAGAGCTGTTCGATGTGTTCCGCTTGACTTCCATAAAGCTAAGTCGAAAATGCCGTCAATTAATCGCTGTTTTTTCCACAATTTGTGGATGATCCCTCAAAAATCTTGCATCATTGCAAAGCTTGGCATCTCATATTTCCATATGTGGTCAAGACATTACAATATATATGTCTACGAAGTCGAAGAGTATCACATTGAACAAATATTATTATAATTCTTTTAAACTCCTTTTTCAGTATACAATCTGCTACACAACTGAGAGAACAAATTTTCAAGAAAGTTGTTGATTTTTGTTTAACTTCCGGGAAAAAACTGTTTGGCGACAAATACTGATGTAGCTTTTAAACTTGGTTACTTTGATAATGTTTTGTACCATTTTCTACCAATGTAAAGATGACTAAGCTGACTAAGACACTGAAACCCTTGTTTTGGTAGCAGTATTACTTCCAGAGATATGATGCATGGTTTTGAAAAAATAAGATTTATTTCTTGGAAGACGCATGCTTTACCCATACATGAAAGTGATTTAAAGATATGCAATTGTTACTGAAGTGAAAATTATGAATACAAAGTTCTCAAAATAGTTTTTCTTTACAAAGATCTTGTTATTATATTCGTAGAATGTCACGAGGATGCCATTATCGTTAAGTGGTCCAAATATCTGTCAGATAGTGCGTGGTAACTAAGGTAGCTTTGGTAACTAAGGTAGCTTTGGTAACTAAGGTAGCTTTGGTAATAAACATACTAAACTTTGACTGCTGATTTCTCAGTTTGATTTCTATGCATATATTAGCGAAACGTAGTTTTTGCTAGAATTGAGATATCTGGTTGCTTATGCATGATGTGAAAGCTGAGACCCTGCTCTTTTCAACGATACTAATAACTCAATATATATATATATATATATATATATATATATATATATATATATATATATATATATATATATATATATATATATATATCAACACAACAACAGTTATGTACAATTGGGGGTAAAGGTTTGCGTGCTGTTTTTGTTTGTGGTGCTGTAATACAACCCACCATCTTAGAAGTTCAGTGGAAAACAATTATCAATATGACACCACGAAGTTGTTAGGTAAACACAGATGAAACCTAATTATTGGAGACAAATTGTAGCAAACTTATTCTGATTATCTTATGGAATGTTCTATATCCATGCACTGCGTCATAACATTGTTACATCGGCATACGTTTTAATGTGGAAATTATCAACATTTGAAAGTACTGGTTATGGGAGGAGTAGAGCGTTAGTACGGTTTGTACCAACACGCAAATGTCGACATTTGTTAACGGTCTTTTACTGTGTTTATTTCACAATACTAGTGTTGCCGCTGTATATATTGTTAATCTCGTCCTGATATGACATGAATGGATTGACTGCAGCGCCGCCCTGGTGACCGTGTCGTTCTCGAAGCACCTCTCACGCCAAGGCGGGATGCCGAAATTGCTTCAGATGGTGCGATACTACGTTCATCGTTATTTGAGGTAAGTACGACTGTCCGATTGAATGCTACGATGATTTAAAAATATAGTTTCCAGCATTTACATTATAACAAGAAAGCATCAGTGGAACTACACACACACACGCACAGACACACGCACACGCACACGCACACGCACACGCACACGCACACGCACACGCACACGCACACGCACACGCACACGCACACGCACACGCACACGCACACGCACACGCACACGCACACGCACACGCACACGCACACGCACACGCACACGCACACGCACACGCACACGCACACGCACACGCACACGCACACGCACACGCACACGCACACGCACACGCACACGCACACGCACACACACACACACACACACACACGCACACGCACATCCCCCCACACACACACATACACACACGCACACCAACACACGCACACGCTCACGCACAACCCCCCCCACACACACACCCACACACACACGCGAGCGCGCGCACACACACACACACACACACACACACACACACACACACACACACACACACACTGTAGTTGCACTCTATGTTTCAAGTAGTCCCTACTTATCATGATTAGATATTGTTGTGTCGGGGCAGCATCCGCCTAAATTCACACTACAAATTACCGTAAATAAACCAATCGTGGCTATTGATGAACACTTGCGACTTGTGACTTGACATTGAATACAGATAGATGACTCGAGGATTGACCTGGTCTTGGAGATCATTAATTTGAGATTTGATTTGACTTGCACATTTGTGATTTTTTCCGTACAGTGTCATTTTGTTTGTGTATAAAACGTTGTAAAATGTTGACAAATCTTGTAAAGTAGTTTTAAATCGTGTTAAATATTGTGAAATCACCTACACAGGTTGACCCCTGCATACGCCGTCATTATCATGCTAGCGGAGTGTTACTACCGTTACGTCGCTGTCGGGCCCCTAGCACCAGAAATTATTTTCGGGGGATCGTGTCGAAAAACATGGTGGTCTCTTCTTCTCTACATCGACTTCTTTGTGAATAAACAGAGAGAGGTAGGTAGTTTGTTTAGCGACCTCGCTTGCATTCACATTCAGACTAGTTATCTTGTCATACGTTTCATGTGTCGATGTTCTGATCACGTTTTTCTGTTTAAGACTTTGACCCGGCTGGTTTGTCAATTTTTTATTTTTTTATTCCTCTTTGTGTTTACTCTCAAAACGGAGATGAACATATTCAAAAGTGGTTTACTTGCACATATCCTTACACTAGCGCGTCAAAAGTCAATAATTCAATTCAATGTCAGCAGCCAAAGCTGCCCATCTGTCGACCAATCCAGTATTGCAACTGATATTAATACTAGGTCAAATCACTATTGTGAATGCTGGCAAAATAACATCGAACACGTGCCGCTTCGTGAGCGGAATAAGGAAGGCTAGTCTCGTTTGCCGCCATGTTGGTTTTAAGCAAATTTGCCAAAAATTACCAATAAATGTTCATTTCCGGCCCAAACGACACTGTGCCTGCTATCGCATTTCACACATCAACATATTTGGAATTAAAACAGAAAAAACAAACAATAACTTATGTTATTTAATAAAACAATTATAATTAACATGTGATCATACTAATACCAATGGTTTATTTTATAATGACATGGGTACATTTAAGTTGTTATGGTGCGCACAATTTAAGGGTCGGAAGTGCATTATCTCACTAACTATCGCCTCGAAACGAGAATCACTTGTGTTCCCAATATATTCGTTGATTTTATTTGTGTCTTCACATTTGCGACTTTTGTGTAATTTTATTGCTGCTGTTTTCGCTGATAAAGCTAAACGAGAAGTACGTTTAATCAACGTTTACAGATTCAGCTAGGCAGGTATAGTGGATATTTTAGATATTTTGTATGTTATGTTATTGTAATTATATAAGTGGTTTCATAAGTGGTTTCATTGTTTGTTTAAATATTCTTTTTTCAAGAAGCTCGACAAAAGTTTATTTCGAGAGATTTTGTTTGCTAAGCCAAGTACTTTTAAAATGGATCAGTGTTTAATTTTTCAAGCTATGAAAAGCTAATGTCCTTTAAAAAATAATAAATTTCATAAAAGGAGGTTTTAAATAGTTTTAGGTTGTAAGTTGGTCTTCCTGTAACATTGTTTCGTTTCATTTTTTCGGTAAAGCCGTTTACCAATATAATCTTTAAATATTATTGAAGGTTGGGTTACATACATCTGACATTGTAACAGTATACAACATTCTAATTA
The DNA here is from genome assembly GCA_963662155.1 of Lamellibrachia columna. Classification (NCBI taxonomy): domain Eukaryota; kingdom Metazoa; phylum Annelida; class Polychaeta; order Sabellida; family Siboglinidae; genus Lamellibrachia; species Lamellibrachia columna. Next base: position 6,089,152 of record OY759264.1, on the reverse strand, counting down.
TCGTGTAGCCTATTAAGGTTTTTGAGAATAAAATTGATTTGAATTGAAATAAATGGCTTACGCTAAGACCGGGTAAATGACTGGAATACTGAACTATCCAACTGTCATTCGTTTGGTCGAGGATGTTTGTAGTGTAACACGGCGTGCGTCGTTGACCTATCAAACGCACAAGATTAAACAAAAATAGTCGGGTTTTTTCACGTGGACGGGTCAGCGAAACCACTTTTTCATTTGGTTTAATTGACTGCTGTGAGTGACCATACGTTGTTTCACTGCAGTGTGTCGGCTGGACTTGGTACTTGACTTTGGACTTCGAGTACTACGTCATTGCGCCGCTATTCGTGTGGCTCCTCTACCGGTGGGTCACATTAACTTACCCCTTATGGTCCGCCATCAATACGTGTGGCTCCTCTACCGGTGGGTCGCACTAACTTACCCCTTATGGTCCGCTATCAATACGTGTGGCTCCTCTACCGGTGGGTCACACTAACTTACCCCTTATGGTCCGCCATCAATACGTGTGGCTCCTCTACCGGTGGGTCGCACTAACTTACCCCTTATGGTCCGCTATCAATACGTGTGGCTCCTCTACCGGTGGGTCACACTAACTTACCCCTTATAGTCCGCCATCAATACGTGTGGCTCCTCTACCGGTGGATCACACTGATTTACCCCTTATGGTCCGCCATCAATACGTGTGGCTCATCTACTGGTGGGTCACACTATCTTATGGTCCGCCATCAATACGTGTGGCTCCTCTACCGGTGGGTCACACTGACTTACCCCTTATGGTCCGCCATCAATACGTGTGGCTCATCTACCGGTGGGTCACACTATCTTATGGTCCGCCATCAATACGTGTGGCTCCTCTACCGGTGGTCACACTAACTTATGGTCCGCCACCAATACGGCCATCAGTGAGATGTCCATACAGCTGAAACCATAGCAAGTTCCAAAGTTGTATTTCACAAAGCGAATATTTGAATCAATCACCACACACGCACGCACGCACGCACGCACGCACGCACGCACGCACGCACGCACGCACGCACGCACGCACGCACGCACGCACGCACACACACGCACACATGTATATATATATGGACCAATCGAACAACTAATTAGTTGCTTGCATCCTCGCGAAAACGATTAGTGAGGCCAAACTGTGGTTACAATAGTGTCGTCCGAATTGAGATGAGCTACAAATCGGGCGTCTGTCCGACAGTTTCAAGCAGTGGCCAACTGCCGCGATCGAGTGTAGGTGTACGCCTCATAATCTTCAACTTGAAGTGCTTGAAATATCTAGACACGTCACTCGTGTAGACGCACACGTCATTTTAAATGTGCTTTGTAATGCGATACGTTCTTGCCCGGGACATAAACCGCTCGTTTAAACCAGTGTTCATTCGTTTTTCGTAAGAATGAATTAACATAATTGTTTCAGCAGTGGTGTGTGCGTTTCACTTTCGTTTGGCGTAGATTTGGTGAGTGGCATATCACCTAACTTTATATTTGGCAATGACGTCATTGTTTGTTATAATCCTATTTCTGTGTCTACGTTGTCTTTATAATTTTCAGCTTTAAAATTTTCGGCGGAATTTTCCTATTTCTCGGATACGCTGGAAGTTTGACGGCTCGACTTGTCATACTTCGGTGAGTTCGTTTTCCAACGAATCCGATATCACTGTAACCGACTTCTGTACCCTAAGATTAAGAATTAAGAATATCGATTAAGAATATCACGCCAGTGGTTTTCTGTGAAAACCTTAAATACGCAGCATCTTACTTTCATAAGCCGAGCCATGCGGTTAGATAATCGAGAGAGCCCGGGTTCGAATCCCATTGATGCCATTTCGAAGCTTTGGCAATTTCGTTTACTCCACGTTGCCACAACCCGTTTGATTAAGACTTTTCGTTGGTTCTGTGTATACCGGCGATGCTTAATGCGTCACGAGGTAGTTACCTGATTTCATATAACTGCGCATGCGCTTTTCGGTCGCGCTGGTTAACATGTCAGCCCTCTGGTAACCGGACATATTAACCAGAACATGCCAGTTTTAGAACACATTCTGTTTAAAGCACAGGTGTGTTATTCTTGATTTTAGTTGCACGATGAAAGTTTGTGTTATCTCTTTTTTATCGCATATATTCCCAAAGAAATGACTTTCGTTTCGCTTTAATGTTTAGGACATATTTTATCTAAATTATTTTGCAGCAAAAAGCTCTAATTCCCAGAAATGTGGAGCCTGTATATACAGCCGTGGACGCGGTTTGGCCCTTACGCCATTGGAATAGCCCTGGGAATGATAATGTACAGGACCAAGTGCAGGGTCCACATGCCCAAGGTCTGTAATGTGTATACCTGCTTATTTGTTGTTTTCTTTGTAATTAACAGTACGTATGTGCGAGCACGTATATATGTGTATGCGTGTGTGTGTGTGTGTGTGTGTGTGTGTGTGTGTGTGTGTGTGTGTGTGTGTGTGTGTGTGTGTGTGTGAGTGTGTGTGTGTGTTTGTGTGTGAGAGAGAGAGAGAGAGTGTGTGTGTGTGTGTGTGTGTGTGCGTGCGTGTGTGTGTTTGTGTGTGTGTGTGTGTGTGTGTGTGTGAGAGAGAGAGAGAGAGAGAGAGAGAGTGTGTGTGTGTGTGTGTGTGTGTGTGTGTGTGTGTGTGTGTGTGTGTGTGTGAGAGAGAGAGAGAGAGAGAGAGAGTGTGTGTGTGTGTGTGTGTGTGTGTGTGTGTGTGCGTGCGTGTGTGTGTGTAAACAGCTAATCGCGTATGTGCGTACGTACGTGTGCATGCATACCTGCATGCTGCTGATCTATCATATGTATGTGCGTGCATGTACCTATGCCCACACGTTTCTAAAATATTCACTCGTACATAAATATATGCACGCCTGTATACATGTATACGCACATACACGACCGTAAAGTTTGAAGTATCCTGTCCTCGCAGTATGTGGTCATCGTTGGCTGGCTGTTCGCCGTCTGTGTCTCTTCGGCCGCGACGTACGGCGGCTACGGTCTACCCGGATGGCCGTCCGGGGCGCGCCATGCCTACACGGCGATGTGCAGGGACGCCTTTGCCCTCAGTATCGGCTGGCTAGTGTTCGCTTGCTGCACAGGCTATGGAGGTAAGTCACAATGTGTCACCTGCTTGTTTTCGTGATGGTGTATATTTGTTGTTTGTATGTTCAAATGATGTAAGTTAATAACTTTAAGTTAGATGTGTACTATTTGACGCTGGTGGTGATGGCGTGTAACCATATGCCTTGTTCGGTTGTTTGCGTCTCTCTGCGTTTTCTCTCACCACTTCGAGACGAGTCTACCATCTCATTAATGTTTGATGTTGTCTCTCGATCCAACTTTTCTCTTACATATTATGCTTTTCCCTGCTATTTCCCCTTCTATGTTGCTAAGTACTAGTACTAAGTACTAAGTACTAAGTACTAAGTACTAAGTACTAGGCTATCGCAAGAGTTGACCTTCAAAACTAGACATATACTTTTCTGCAGTTTTTCAGTGAACCCCTGTGACATACCATGTACGTCATGTGACATACCATGTACGTCATGTAACATACCATGTACGTCACGTAACATACCATGTACGTCATGTAACATACCATGTACGTCATGTAACATACCATGTACGTCATGTAACATACCATGTACGTCATGTAACATACGAGTTAACTGTTGCAATCAAACCTAGATGTAGTACCACACTAATCAACCCTAGACGTAGTACCACACTAATCAAACCTAGACGTAGTACAACACTAATCAAACCTAGACGTAGTACCACACTAATCAACCCTAGACGTAGTACCACAATAATCAAACCTAGACGTAGTACCACACTAATCAAACCTAGACGTAGTACCACACTAATCAACCCTAGACGTAGTACCACACTAATCAAACCTAGACGTAGTACAACACTAATCAAACCTAGACGTAGTACCACACTAATCAACCCTAGACGTAGTACCACAATAATCAAACCTAGACGTAGTACCACACTAATCAAACCTAGACGTAGTACCACACTAATCAAACCTAGACGTAGTACCACACTAATCAAACCTAGATGTAGTACCACACTAATCAAACCTAGACGTAGTACCACACTAATCAAACCTAGACGTAGTACCACACTAATCAAAGCTAGACGTAGTACCACACTAATCAAACCTAGACGTAGTACCACACTAATCAAACCTAGACGTAGTACCACACTAATCAAACCTAGATGTAGTACCACACTAATTAAACCTAGACGTAGTACCACACTAATCAAACCTAGACGTAGTACCACACTAATCAAACCTAGACGTAGTACTACACTAATCAAACCTAGACGTAGTACCACACTAATCAAACCTAGACGTAGTACCACACTAATCAAACCTAGACGTAGTACCACACTAATCAAACCTAGACGTAGTACCACACTAATCAAACCTAGACGTAGTACCACACTAATCAAACCTAGACGTAGTACCACACTAATCAAACCTAGACGTAGTACCACACTAATCAACCCTAGACGTAGTACCACACTAATCAAACCTAGACGTAGTACCACACTAATCAAACCTAGACGTAGTACCACACTAATCAACCCTAGACGTAGTACCACACTAATCAAACCTAGAAGTAGTACCACACTAATCAAACCTAGACGTAGTACCACACTAATCAAACCTAGACGTAGTACCACACTAATCAAACCTAGACGTAGTACCACACTAATCAACCCTAGACGTAGTACCACACTAATCAAACCTAGACGTAGTACCACACTCATCAAACCTAGACGTAGTACCACACTAATCAACCCTAGACGTAGTACCACACTAATCAAACCTAGACGTAGTACCACACTAATCAAACCTAGACGTAGTACCACACTAATCAAACCTAGACGTAGTACCACACTAATCAAACCTAGACGTAGTACCACACTAATCAACCCTATACGTAGTACCACACTAATCAAACCTAGACGTAGTACCACACTCATCAAACCTAGACGTAGTACCACACTAATCACACGGAAAACATATCCTTGTCGTTCAGAATTAATTAAATCCATTGGAGTGTTTAATTCTAAACCAGACATTTCCTGAATTAGACAATGAGGAGATCGACTTGTGTTATGCGAGTGCTTGCCGTTCAAGATGGTATTCTCCATAATGTACTCATCAATTTCAATTATACAAATATGGATTCCTACAGAAACGGTGTGAATTTATGTTTATCACGATAATTGCTAACCAAATATGTTTAAAATATTTCTTCAGGTTTCGTCAATAGATTCCTCTCGTGGAATGTCTTCATTCCATTCAGTCGACTCACGTACACCCTGTACCTGATCCATCCACTCATCATATACGGCTACACGTACGGACGGAACCAACTCATATACGTACAGTATTCAACAATGGTGAGTATATATATATATATATATGTCGCGACTACACTCTGAAAATAAACCACTTTTATATAACTGAGAGTCAAGATCCCACTTTAATAATTACTAAAAAAAATATCTATAGTTGAACGAAAGTTGAATAAAATAGTTCCAAATCAATAGTGAAAAACGTGAACAACGCCTACAAAAAACTAGCCCTTGGGCCGGTCTGAATACTTATATGAGTAACTATTGACCGTGCTTGAGGAAAGAACTTAAGGTTAGAAAGTTTCGAGGCTGGCGATCGCTGGCTTTTTGCTTAGACCGGCGTAATGGGTACGTGACGTCATCACTTCGGCGCTCTATTGTTCCTGTTTAACTCCACACCAGGGACACCACTCGACGCTCTATTGTTCCCGTCTAACTCCACACCAGGGACACCACTCGGCGCTCTATTGTTCATGTCTACCTCAACACCAGGGACACCACTCGGCGCTCTATTGTTCCCGTCTAACTCCATACCAGGGACACCACTCGGCGCTCTATTTTTCCCGTCTAACTCCACACCAGGGACACCACTCGGCGCTCTATTGTTCCCGTCTAACTCCACACCAGGGACACCAATTGGCGTTCTATTGTTCCCGTCTAACTCCACACCAGGGACACCACTCGGCGCTCTGTTGTTCCTGTCTAACTCCACACCAGGGACACCACTCGGCGCTCTATTGTTCCCATCTAACCCCACACCTGGGACACCACTCGGCGCTCTATTGTTCCCGTCTAACTCTACACCAGGGACACTACTCGGCGCTCTATTGTTCCCGTCTAACTCCACACCAGGGACACCACCCACCATTTCACCACTGCCACAACTTGCATTTCATTCTTTACTTCATTTGGAAAACTCCTAATGTTTGTAAAGAAATCTCAACATTTCAGTGTGGCTAGTGTTTGCTTTGAAATGTTTCTAGAAAAACATAACGATTGTTTTTGTTTGAAACTATGTTACGTATAGTCGAGTGCACAGGTGGATAGACGTAAAGTCGTAAACAACAATCGTGTTGCCCAGCCGTACAATCCTTTATACCACTCTGCAACTAAATGTTTTGAATTTATAATCAAGTTGTGACCGTGGTGATAGGCCATGTGGCACCACTGTTGGGGAGTTTGATTCTGCGTATGCGGGTGTCGTTTATTTGATATTCGGTTGGTATCTGTATGCAAATGAGCATTCGGAAATCGCCAACAATTAATTTTAATCTCACGTCACAACACCTAGACACCTAATGGTAATTAATGTTTCATAAAATGTCTTATATTGTTATGACACTGCTGTGTTGGAATTCATTATATTATGTTTTTAGTTAATTACTACAGCCGATATTGTTATTGTTATACTTACTAACAATTCCGGAGGGGATAACTTGGTAGTTACATAAACCGTCTCATGCCGTCTGTCATACACCACAACACTGGCGCAACTCAGTACACCACCAAGGTGAGATAGTAATGATTTTACCAAGAAGCATTCATATACTACATATGTGTTCTTGTTTGTCTCTAGACAATGCTGTTCCTTGCCTATTGGCTGCTGGGAAACATGTCCGCCTCCGTGTTGAGCGCCTGTTTCGAGTTGCCCTTCATGGAATTGGAGAAAGTTATATTCTCCCGCAGGAGAAAGTGATCGGACTTCTGCATTTATATGTTACACCCAAAGCTGTACAAGCGACCACCTGACTTCAGCGATCGCCTGTCATTAACGACCACAGTAAACTCCTATCGAAGTACCACCTGTATTAAGTGACCTACTCTGTTAAGAGACCACCTGTATTAAGTGACCAACTCTATTAAGAGACCACCTGTATTAAGTGACCAACTCTGTTAAGAGACCACCTGTATTAAGTGACCAAATCTGTTAAGAGACCACCTGTATTAAGTGACCAACTCTATTAAGAGACCACCTGTACTAAGTGACCAACTATATTAAGAGACCACCTGTATTAAGTGACCAACTCTATTAAGAGACCACCTGTATTAAGTGACCAACTCTATTAAGAGACCACCTGTATTAAGTGACCAACTCTATTAAGAGACCACCTGTATTAAAACACTTTTTAACCATCTATTGAGCGGTCGCTTATGACAGCGTTAATTGTATGTTGTGATATCAACATCGACATCAATATTAGGAAGACTTTGTTATGCTATGCGACGCTTCCTAGAGTAATATAGAATAATAAAATGCACATATTAATGATCTGAAAGAAAGGTTATTAAAATGTATTAATGTAGACACCTACCCTCGAAATTGATGATTGGACAGCATATGTTATGCTTTAAAAAATTAAACACATTCATTTTATTTAAAAATTATCAAATGCAACAAACATCTTAATTTGTTGGGAAATTAGTTTTTACTAAAACACAACATATTTTTTATCAATTGTTAATACATATGGGAATATACCTTAATTTCAAAATATATTGGGAAATTAAATAGGTTTAAAGTCAGTGTTTGAACAAGTGGCAAGATGTGGCACAAGCCAACGTCAACTTCGACGACGTGGCTTATCCACATTAATGGTGGCACTTGGCTAGAATCCGGACCCATCTCAATTTCGCCGTTATTAACATGCGATTTGTACAGTAACTATGCACAATCCAAGCACAGTACATACTGAACTGCAGAACGTGTAAATAAATTATTAAACATGTTGGGAGTAAAAAAAACATTTAATCACCTTTTTTGAAGCTCGAATTCGCATATTTTACCTTCATTGAGCGCCATCTTACCATTTTTATTCACAAGATGGCGACACTGATAGCGAGTTAAATATGCGAATTCGAGCTTCGAAAAAGGTGATTAAATGTGTTTATACACACACCATGTTTAATAATTAAAATTTTCCGAGGTTCAATATACACTGTGCGTGCATTGTGCATGGTTACTATACATATTGCATGCTCTAACAGCGACATTGAGATGGGCCCGGATTCTAGACAAGTGCCTAATGCTGGATCTGCAATACATGCATTGGACGATCTTTGTTGGTTCTCGCAATCATTAGTTTCGTTTCAATCGTTTCACGCTCACATCGTTCACTAAACCACATTTACTGCTGACCAATGTCGCCATTTAGCGAATGGCTTTGCTTTTTTATTGTCCAACAAATGGCGACATTTGTTATTTACAACCACAACCAATGAAAAATGATTATCTAGTTACCGCATTTCTAGTATCTAATGGTAGCCTCGGCTACCTATGGCGATCAGACCACAGTGGAACTTCCTGTTTATTGTTTCACACGGATGTAGGGCGCATCACAGCGAAACAAAATTAATGGTTTTCTGCCTATGCACTAATAAGGCCAACATATGTTACATAAGTTGAGTATGGACTCAAATAGCACGGCCAGAGATCGAAATTATGGGGGTCTGGGGGATCCATCATAAGGCACGAGGCCTAGCTGGTCAGTCAGATCCTAGCTGGTCAGTACGATCCTAACTGGTCAATCCGATCCTAGCTAATCAGTGCGATCCTAGCTAGTCAGTGCGATCCTAGCTGGTCAGTCCGATCCTAACTAGTCAGTCCGATCCTAGCTAGTCAGTCCGATCCTAGCTGGTCAGTCCGATCCTAGCTAGTCAGTGCGATCCTAGCTAGTCAGTGCGATCCTAGCTGGTCAGTGCGATCCTAACTAGTCAGTCCGATCCTAGCTAGTCAGTCCGATCCTATCTGGTCAGTCCGATCCTAACTAGTCAGTCCGATCCTAGCTAGTCAGTCCTATCCTAACTAGTCAGTCCGATCCTAGCTAGTCAGTGCGATCCTAGCTGGTCAGTGCGATCCTAACTGGTCAATCCGATCCTAGCTAGTCAGTCCGATCCTAACTAGTCAGTGCGATCCTAGCTAGTCAGTGCGATCCTAGCTAGTCAGTGCGATCCTAGCTGGTCAGTGCGATCCTAACTAGTCAGTCCGATCCTAGCTAGTCAGTCCGATCCTATCTGGTCAGTCCGATCCTAACTAGTCAGTCCGATCCTAGCTAGTCAGTCCGATCCTAACTAGTCAGTCCGATCCTAGCTAGTCAGTGCGATCCTAGCTGGTCAGTGCGATCCTAACTGGTCAATCCGATCCTAGCTAGTCAGTCCGATCCTAACTAGTCAGTGCGATCCTAGCTAGTCAGTGCGATCCTAGCTAGTCAGTGCGATCCTAGCTGGTCAGTGCGATCCTAACTAGTCAGTCCGATCCTAGCTAGTCAGTCCGATCCTATCTGGTCAGTCCGATCCTAACTAGTCAGTCCGATCCTAGCTAGTCAGTCCGATCCTAACTAGTCAGTCCGATCCTAGCTAGTCAGTGCGATCCTAGCTGGTCAGTGCGATCCTAACTGGTCAATCCGATCCTAGCTAGTCAGTCCGATCCTAACTAGTCAGTCCGATCCTAGCTAGTCAGTCCGATCCTAGCTAGTCAGTGCGATCCTAGCTAGTCAGTGCGATCCTAGCTGGTCAGTGCGATCCTAACTGGTCAATCCGATCCTAGCTAGTCAGTCCGATCCTAGCTAGTCAGTGCGATCCTAGCTGGTCAGTGCGATCCTAACTAGTCAGTCCGATCCTAGCTAGTCAGTGCGATCCTAGCTAGTCAGTGCGATCCTAGCTGGTCAGTGCGATCCTAGCTGGTCAGTGCGATCCTAGCTGGTCAGTGCGATCCTAGCTAGTCAGTGCGGGCCTATGTGTGGTCCTACTGGTTGGGTGATTGGTCGGAACACCAAGGAAAACATCATTAACAATTTAGGCAATCTGCTTAGATAACGTAATTGGCATTCTTTTATCGATTTAATGCACACAATTGTTAGACAACTGTTTTGCATAAATACCTTCAATAAACGAACTCCTCTCAAATGGCGGTTGCGGCAAATTTTCATTCGAACGTTGCAACAATATTGTCAATATAGCAATGCTAACCAGGTGAGACTTTAAATATTCATCATCCATGTCTGCCTTTTTGTGTCTGATACACATCCTCCGCTGTTGTTCTTTATCAAGCTCAACCAGGTCAAGGAATATGTTCTCCACGTCCCCTCTCCCCGTCACATCTCCCCGTCCCCTCTCCCCGTCACATCTGCTCTCAGGTATATGACATATGCCAAAGGTGCTGCTTTCATCAACAGTCAGACTGATGCGAAACCCGGTTCTTCTTCAATGTGGATATCAATGTTTTTTTTTCTCATTCTTACAGCTATATGTTCTATCCTGTTAATACATGCATGATCAGATCGGTGTGATGGGCCCATTTTTGTTCCATTGATCTCTTGCAAGGAAAGCAAGCTACTCATTTTGATAAATGCTAACCTCTCCTTTGCCACGAAATATGCTGTTCTCAAAACGTTAACAGTTTCAGAAAAGAGAGCAGCATTCACAGTTGCAGCCGTGTTGGAAAGCACTTCTTTTTCTCTCTGATCTTCTATTTCAACAGCCTTTTGATGCGCAAAAATGTATCTATGTTTATTAATTTTCTTCCGCATGACCATAACACTGGAAGCTGACCCACTCCCACTGACCCACTCACACTGACACACTCCCACTGACCCACTCCCACTGACCCACTCCCACTGACCCACTCCAACTGACACACTCCAACTGATAAACTCCCACTGACACACTCCCACTGACACACTCCCACTGAAACACTCCCACTGACACATTCCCATTGACTCACTCCAACTGACACACTCCCACTGACCCACTCCCACTGACACACTCCCACTGACCTATTCCAACTGACACACTCCCACTGACACACTCCCACTGACCTATTCCAACTGACACACTCCCACTGACACACTCCCACTGACCTATTCCAACTGACACACTCCCACTGACACACTCCCACTGACACACTCCCACTGACACACTCCCACTGACGCATTCCAACTGACACACTCCCACTGATCCACTCCTCAGCCACCTGAATTCCCTTCTTACTCGCAAAACAACGATTGGCATATCTGCAGGCCGAGCATCCCAGTATGTCTTTATTTATGAATAACCATGCAGTGTAGTGCTGCCTCCACGGGGTGTACTGCTGCCTCCATGGGGTGTACTGCTGCCTCCACGGGGTGTACTGCTGCCTCCACGGGGTGTACTGCTGCCTCCACGAGGTGCACTGCTGCATCCACGGGGTGTACTGCTGCCTCCACGGGGTGTACTGCTGCCTCCACGGGGTGTATTGCTGCCTCCACGGGGTGTACTGCTGCCTCCACGGGGTGCACTGCTGCCTCCACGGGGTGCACTGCTGCCTCCACGGGGTGTACAGCTGCCTCCACGGGGTGAACTGCTGCCTCCACGGGGTGTACTGCTGCCTCTAAGACTCAAGCTGTTGAAATGAATTGCGCTGGTTGCTGGTGCTGGTGCTAGTCGCTGGTGCTGATGCTGGTCGCTGGTGCTGGTGCTGGTGCTGGGGCTGGGGTTGGGGCTGGTGCTGGTGCTGGTCGCTGGTCGCAGGTCGCTGGTGCTGGTGCTGGTGCTGGGGCTGGGGCTGGTGCTGGTGCTGGTGCTAGTCGCTGGTGCTGGTCGCTGGTCGCAGGTGCTGGTGCTGGTGCTGGTGCTAGTCGCTGGTGCTGGTTGCTGGTCGCTGGTCGCTGGTGCTGGTGGTGGTGCTGGTGCTAGTCGCTGGTGCTGGTTGCTGGTCGCAGGTGCTGGTGCTGGTGGTGGTGCTGGTGCTAGTCGCTGGTGCTGGTTGCTGGTCGCTGGTTGCTGGCTCTGGTGCTGGTGCTGGTGCTGGTGCTGCTGCTGGGGCTGCGGCTGGTACTGGGGCTAAGCAGGGCAAAGGCTAGACTTGGCTGAGCTTGTGCTGGCAATTTAAACTGGAAAAATCATATTTTATCAGTTAGATCTAAACTTTCAAAGAGTTGTGCTATTATGTACAGAGCCAGTTTCTTGATTGACAAACGTGGTATGCATATTTTGTACTTTTCTCTTTTTATGCCTTATATTATGTATTGTGCAGAAGTGTGGGGTAACAGATATGCTACAAATGTCCAATGTTTAGTTTTATTACAGAATAGGGTAGTAAGATTACTTTGTGGTGCCCAGAGACTTGGTCATACAAATATACTATTTTACAATCTGCGTATTCTTAAAGTACCAGGTTTAGTCAAATTAAAAACTGTTGTAATATTGTTTAGGGAATTTCACTATTTGTTACCAATTAATTTACAACAGTTGTTCAGAATATATGAATCAGTGTATTCAACCAGACATAAATGTAAGTTTATACAAAACTATGCACGTTCCAGTCTGAAGAGTATGTGCATTTCTGTGAAAGGGGTAAAACTTTGGAATTCTCTGGACAGTTCACTGATTAGTTGTAGAAATATTCACCAGTTCAAAAAGCAGTACACAGATAAAATATTGAATAGCTGTGTTAGAGTCATGACCTATTCTCGCCGATTACGTAACATCAACAAGACAAATTAAATGACCGTTCAGCTGAATGCAAACACATTGTTTAGTGTTGTTCTGGAAATGTTCTGGTAGTTTAGTTGTTTATTTTGTTTATCTAACCTGATGTGATTATGCATGAAAATGGTGTTGTCGCACTTTGAATGTTTTTTTGTACTTTCGTTCTAAATATCTATTGATGTCAAAAGCAAGGGTAAACATTATAAGTATTGCACTTCTTTTTACCCTTTTTCAACAATTTGTTTTTTCATTGATATATGCACTGTATAAGTGATGGAAATATGTTGTTGTTGAAATAAATGTCAATTCAATACCAAGAACAAACCCGTACAAGCCTAGACCGGAGTATGTCCGATATACGACATCCTTGCGTCGTCCACAGACGGACACATATCAACAACATAGTTACATGGCCATACCACTCGGTGATTGGTATTATAACGGCACTAATTACTACGAACCTAACCCGGTTTACTGAGCACATCCCCCGAAGTCAGAACGTATAACGTGCTTATCGATGGACATAGCGGTTCGAATGTCAGTGCTGGCTCTCCTGGTAAGTATACCCGACTAATTGTAATCGACTGGCTCTCCTGATAAGTGTAATCGACTGGCTCTCCTAATAAGTGTAATCGACTGGCTCTCCTAATAAGTGTAATCGACTGGTTCTCCTAATAAGTGTAATCGACTGGCTCTCCTAATACGTGTAATCGACCTCAAATAAGTGTAATGGACCTAAAAAGACAAAGCACTAGGTCAAACAAACACATTTCGCAGTGTGGCTTGCAATATCATTGAACGACTGTCAGCCCACACACACACACACACACACACACACACACACACACACACACACACACACACACACACACACACACACACACACACACACACACACACACACACACACACACACACACACACACACACACACACACACACACACACACACACACACACACACACACACACACACACACACACACACACACACACACACACACACTTTTATTTTGTTGAATGGGACTAGCCCAACAAGCAGCAGCTCGAGGCTGAAACAATATAGGAATTCAGCTACTGTGTCTCACAAAATCAATAGGCTCTGAATGTGCATTCATCGCCATCGTAGATTGTAGCCAATGTTGGCTCCTACCAACAGATACGTTTACATGTAGATGTCAACTCAATTTAATCGTCACTTAAACAACGTTAGATTTGACAAGAACCAGGTGGCAAGTGGACAAGGAAGCCATTGGCTTATAGAGAGTGCAACTATTTTATCACGTACGTATAGCCCACCCTTATCACATATATGTCAATTCTATTTTAAAACATATCCAGACTACTAGCATTAACACAATCATTTGTCGTTGAACATACATAAACAATGGTGTGTGTAACGCTTATATCCATGCCTTACGAAAGCAAGTTTCTTATAGAAGGTGTTACAAGGACCTGTAGATATTTACCGACAAAGCCGTTCTATGCAGCTAGATGGTATGTCTATCATAAGTAGTTGTTCTACTAAAGAGGCTGATTTCGCTACGAGTGCAGAATATTAAGCGTTACTAATAATGACTTGTGCCGCTGGTGGCCTATGCGTGCAGAACATAGTAGTCATCACTCACATTGTAAAATCTCTGAGACTGATACTATGATGTCAAGGTGGCTTAATTGATGTTGTGATCATGACAATTTGTGTTTATGACTCATATTAGTATGAACAGTCTGTTAAACATGTCTGAAGCAGGTTATAGATGTGTGTGTTTAAATGCTAGGAGTATAATAAATAAGAAAAACGAATTAAACATTATGGTAGAAGATATTGGCCCTCACATAATTGGTATAACCGAATCATGGGCTAACACAGACATTACAGATGCTGAATTAGGATTGACAGGATACGTAATGTTTAGGAGAGATCGAATAGGAAGAAGGGGAGGGGGAGTTATTTTATATGTTAAAGAATCTATTCAGGCTTATGAAATAAAATTAGAAAGCGAAGCAGATTAAGATGAAGCTGTTTGGTGCAAAATAGTTTCGGGAAATTCAAAATGAACTATTGGATTAGTTTACCGAAGTCCAAGCATAAACGAAGAGGATAACACAAAAATACAAAATGCTATAAAGGAAGTTAGTAAAGGGGAATGTATCATAATGGGAGATTTTAACCATGGACACATACAATGGAAATCTCTAGAGAGTACAGGGGGTGATGACCAACAATTTTTATTTTTAATTCAGGAGAGCTTCCTTACTCAGCACGTGCTAGAACCAACCAGGGGAGAAAATGTATTCTATATAGTTTTATCATCACAAAAAGAATTAGTCGACAATGTAAAAATACATGAACCATTGGGTAACAGTGACCACAATCAAATATATTTTGACATCAACGTAAAATCAGAAAGTAAAAATAAAAAAACGTAGAGGAGAAACTTCCACAAAGGTAACTATAAAGATATGAGAAAATACTTAGCAAAGCTAGATTGGAATAACATGCTGATGAATAAGACCGCAATTGAATGTTGGAATATTCTAAAATATGAAATTGAGAGTATCATCGATAAATTTGTTCCCTTGAAAAAACAAGGGAAACGGTCTAGAAAGAAACACTTGTCAAAAGAAGCTATTAGAAAAATAGTGTTTATGTGGAGGGTTTATAGGCGTACCAGAAAGGATGAAGACTATGCAAATTACAAAGAGGCACTTAACCTAGCTACAACTGAAATTAGAAAATCTAAAAGAACCTTTGAAAACAAATTGGCAGGTAATATAAAAAATTACAGCAAGAGTTTATATGCTTATGTAAGGAGTAAACAGAACGTTCGCGATAAGGTCGGACCACTGGAAAACAACAGAAACATAATTTCAGAGGGGTTTCAAATGGCAGAGGTCCTGAATGAGTATTTCAGCTCAGTATTTACCACAGAAGATATCAGCTCACTTCCAGTTCCATTTACTAAATTTGAGGGCAGTTATTTGTAACTCCTGTAATGATAGCAAAACAAAATTAAGAAGATGAAAGATATTAAGTCACCTGGAGTTGATGGGATACCACCAAAACTGCTTAAGGAAATTGTTGAGCAAATTAGTACACCACTTGCAATTTTTTTTTATTTGTCACTAGAAGAAGGAATAGTTCCATCAGAATGGAAAGAAGCAAACATTACGCCACTATTTAAGAAGGGATCGAGGAACAAGCCAGAAAATTACAGACCAGTGAGTTTAACATCAGTTATATGTAAATTACTCGAAACATTAATTAGAGACCTCATGGTGGAATTCCTTGTAAAACATAATTTAATAAATACATCTCAACATGGGTTCCTAAAAGCAAGGTCATGTCTAACCAATCTCTTGTGTTTTTTTAAAGAAATTACAAAGTGGGTAGATGACGGGTCACCAGTGGATGTTGTCTACTTAGATTTTCAGAAAGCTTTCGATAAAGTGCCACACCAAAGATTGATACTTAAACTAAAAGCCCATGGTATAGGTAATGATGCAATCAACTGGATAGAAAAGTGGCTTACACACAGAAGACAGAGAGTAATAGTAGACCGTGAGATTTCAAACTGGAAATCGGTTTTGAGTGGGGTACCACAGGGATCAGTATTAGGCCCTATACTGTTTTTAATATATATAAATGATCTAGAAGATGACATATCTAGCAAAGTACTCAAATTTGCAGATGACACAAAAGTATTCAGAAAGGTTACATATGATACAGATAAACAAAGTTTACAGGATGATCTAGATAAATTAGTTAAATGGTCAGAAAAATGGCAAATGTTATTAAATTTTGGGAAGTGCAAATGTATACACATAGGGCATGGAAACATGGACGAAGAATATAAAATGGGGGATGCTGTACTAGGTAGAACCACACAAGAAAAGGACTTAGGAGTAACATTTAGTGCTGACATGAAAGTTTCAGAGCAATGTGGGATTGCTGCTTCGAAAGGAAATAAAATTCTAGGGCTAATTATATATAATTATATTATATATAACGTATAAGGAGAAACATCTAATTGTACCCCTGTACAAAGCAATAGTTAGACCACATTTTGAATATTGTATTCAAGCATGGAGACCATATCGTAAAAAAGACATAGACAAGCTAGAAAGAATACAACGAAGAGCAACCAAAATGATTCCAGAATTGAGAGACCTTAGTTACGAAAGTCGCTTATTACAATGTGGTTTGACAACACTAGAGACCAGGAGACTAAGAGGAGACCAAATAGAAGTGTTCAAAATAGTGAACGGTTATGAGGATGTTGATAGGAATATGTTCTTCAAACTTAAAGAAGGCAGTAGAACCAGAGGACACAAAGCAGCATTAGTTAAGGAGCAGCGTAGGTTGGACATGAGAAAGTACTCTTTCTCACAGAGGGTGATAAATGAATGGAACAAACTGCCAAAGTATTGTGTTAATGCTAGTAGTATGAATATGTTGAAAAATAGAATTGACAGATATTTGATAAGGGTGGGCTACACATAGATGAGAAAATTGTTGGACTCTTGATAAGCCAATGGCTTCCTTGTCCACTTTGCCATCTGGAACTTGTTGTTTGGGATGGCAATCTTGTTAAATCTTGTTAAATACTGCGAATGGCCATAAACAATGACAAGCAAGGTGAATATATGTACTACTTTGGTATGTGGTTAAGCAGTTGTTTCGACGTGACGACAATGGGGCAAAACAATACTGATCTATTACGTTTAAATTTTTTGTGTTTTAATTTTGTAAATAAAAAAACACGTAATATATAAATATAAATTTAATATCAATTTAATGGAATTCAGTGCAAAAGAAATAAGGATGCACCCGCCGCCCGTGCGAAGCATAACCATAATGGTTTCACATGACGTCATACTTGTAATGCTAATTAGTGCATCGTTGATGCTGGAGCTGACATCACAACATAACTACCGTTGTATGTTACCAAATGGTTTGAACGTTATCTATTGCGTAAGACGTAGGAATTGACCAATTCCAAAGGCGCACTTTCCCTGATCTCTCCTCTCGTGTGCCTGTGTATGTTCAACGACAATTGAGCGTGTATGCGCTTCACAATAAACAAGTAGTAACAGTGTTTGACAGTCAACAAGAAAGAATATGGCTTTGGCACCCTGTAGATATCGAGTTCCTATGGAATGTTAACATCTGAACGCTTAAACAACACAATGCCCGTATGAAGGCGACCTACACTATGCACTACTGGAATTTGCAGACTCGATAGATCACGCATTGTTTAGATTGAAGTCGCCCCGACATCTCATCTATCATCACCACTGATACAGTTGTGACTGTTAACGTTACTGTTGGGGCGTGGTCCTCTGATGCGCCGGTACTGCTGGGGCGTGGTCCTCTGATGCGCCGGTACTGCTGGGGCGTGGTCCTCTGTTGCGCCGGTACTGCTGGGGCGTGGTCCTCTGATGCGCCGGTACTGCTGGGGCGTGGTCCTCTGATGCGCCGGTACTGCTGGGGCGTGGTCCTCTGATGCGCCGGTATTGCTGGGGCGTGGTCCTCTGATGTGCCGGTACTGCTGGGGCGTGGTCCTCTGATGCGCCGGTACTGCTGGGGCGTGGTCCTCTGATGCGCCGGTACTGCTGGGGCGTGGTCCTCTGATGCGCCGGTACTGCTGGGGCGTGGTGCTCTGATGCGCCGGTACTGCTGGGGCGTGGTCCTCTGATGCGCCGGTACTGCTGGGGCATGGTCCTCTGATGCGCCGGTACTGCTGGGGCATGGTCCTCTGATGCGCAGGCACTGCTGGGGCGTGGTCCTCTGATGCGCCGGTATTGCTGGGGGGTGGTCCTCTGATGCGCCGGTACTGCTGGGGCGTGGTCCTCTGAAGCGCCGGTACTGCTGGGGCGTGGTCCTCTGATGCGCCGGTATTGCTGGGGCGTGGTCCTATGATGCGCCGGTACTGCTGGGGCGTGGTCCTCTGATGCGCCGGTACTGCTGGGGCGTGGTCCTCTGATGCGCCGGTACTGCTGGGGCGTGGTCCTCTGATGCGCCGGTACTGCTGGGGCGTGGTCCTCTGATGCGCCGGTACTGCTGGGGGGTGGTCCTCTGATGCGCCGGTACTGCTGGAGCGTGGTCCTCTGATGCGCCGGTACTGCTGGGGGGTGTCCTCTGATGCGCCGGTACTGCTGCTGTTGTTGTAATGTTGCTATTGTGTTATGTCAGATATTGCCAATACTGCTGTTGTTTCCACCATTGTGCTGCTGTCGATGCATCCACCCATTGCGCCCAGACAATTTCACGGTCATGAACCTACACCACAATTAATTAAAAACATGGTAATACATTTTCATTTTGATATAGCTATAACACGTTAGCTCACGTTCAACGTTTCAACTACCACCGGTTGCCTTCTCCAGAACTTCGGTCAGTTAGTTCTTCTTATGCTCGCCAGATCGTATAACAAACAGGCGGTCCAACACGTAGCCAGTCCGATACCCCCTATGCAAAATGTCTGCAGACACCATAAACCCATGCTTAGTTGGTACAAATCCCAAAATGCCACAAAACGAAACAAATAAAACCATAATTGAGTTACATTTTTACTACCTTAGATAAAACGACAAAACTTGAACACGGTTGGCGAACATAATGATAATATGGTTTTGTGAAAGCTTTCTACATTGCACTGTACTGATATTTCGTATTGATGTTACTTGGTGCTTCAACGTCAACCACTTCGGAATTATTGATAAAAACACTGGCAGTAATTAGTAAAACGTATTTTTGCCAAACGAACGTCCGCACAGAGCTACTGACTCGAACACTTTTAGAATGGTTGCGGAGTTAACACTTATATAACATTATTTTGGTTTTACTTCATAATTTGTTGTGAATAACATGTTAGCTAAAGAAATCGCAATACCGTGCGTAGTTGTCATTCACTAACTGTAGCGTTTCTTGTTATTGACAACATATATTCTCCATACAATTGCGGCTATACTATTATATGCAAATACCCAATTTTGTGTATTATGACAGTATAATTTATCATAATAGCTATATTACATTTTACAACTAACAATGGCGCAAATAATGTTACCATTATAATCAAGTCATAATTGTGCAAACAACGACATCATTAGTCAGCTGTTTTAACGAAGAAAATATGCTTAAATGCAAATTCGAAATAGGTGGGGAATGTTCGTGCAATAAAATGTTCGTGCAATAAAACGTTGTAACAATTAGCTTTGTAACATTATATTGAAAACACGTTGCATATGTATTTAGTAGATGTTATCTGTTATGTTATGCTGATACAAACACACATTCAATATATTGAGTGGTATCAGACTCCAGCAGTTATACATACGCACGCATTCATGCTGCAGGTTAATATTCCAAGTTGCGCAGCGAGCATAACATAACATTATTAGTTGTTAGTAAATGAAAATACAGGCAGTATTACGATGTGAGTTCTCCAAGTTCTCTGAGTATTTTTCGAACTTTCTAATTGAATATAATAATCGGGATTTATTGTTTATCTGTGTTAAATTTATGATTAAAACTATGAAATAAAACCATCAACAACAATAGTATACAAGTATGCCTACATTGCAATTAGTTTCATATATAAACAGCATTAGACGTGACGAGAGAACTAACACTGTCGGACACAGCTGCACAAGTCCGAGTCTTCCCGCAGTCATTAGCGCACTGATATCGACGAGTCGTCCGATTAGCGTCCATATTTGTACAGTCGATACGGGTTTGTCTGAGGCAGATAGCACGGCTTCACGTCGCCAACGCTTCGAAGTCCAACGGCAGACCAGTTGTCTCCTGGAATCGAATAAGGCAAGCGACCATCATAGTTACCCCTATGTAGATGGTTTTCTCCAAGCCCATTTTCTTCACGTCCGACATTCCTTCTGGCTTTCCGGGAACGGGTGATTTTTATTGCCACAGGAATTGCAGTGAGGAGAATCAACAGCGAGGCGGTTCCGAGAGCAATCCTTATGGCGAACTGCGCTTCCGCGGAGCTGTGAGGCAATTCTGGTTCCTGTCCATTGGTCTCGTTAGCGCTCGTCGTGTAGGACGGTGTATCTGTAGTGGTTGGGTTGGTTGTGGCGGCAGTGCTGGTTCTGACTGGTACTTCGGATGTACGTTGATGTGTAGTGGATGAGTTGATTGTGGCAGCAGTGCTGGTTCTGACTGGTACTTCGGTGGTATGTTCATGTGTAGTGGATGGTTTGTTTGTGGTAGCGATGATGCCATTGATTTTTACTTCGGTGGTATGTTCATGTGGAGTGGATGGTTTGTTTGTGGTGTCGGTACTGGTTTTGACTGGTGCTTCTGTCGTACGTTCCTGAATAGTGGATGGTCTGTTTGTGCTGGCGGTGATGTTATTGAATGGTATTTCTGTGGTACGTTCACGTGTACTGGAGTGTTCGTTTGTGGCGGCGGTGCTGGTTATAAAACGTAATTCACTAGTATGCTCCAGCGTACTGGTTACTTTCGTTGTAGTGATGTAAGGGTGTGAGTCAGCACTATGCACTACATTTGTGGAAGTGATTACAATAGTATCGTCTGGGTCAGTGGTAGGCGTCACCGTTGTGGTAGCCCTTGTGGTAGTGCCGTCTGATTCAGTGGTAGGCGTCACCGTTGTGGTAGCCCTTCTGGTAGTGCCGTCTGATTCAGTCGTAGGCGTCACCGTTGTGGTAGTCCTTGTAGTAGTGCCGTCTGATTCAGTCGTAGGCGTCACCGTTGTGGTAGCCCTTGTGGTAGTGCCGTCTGATTCAGTGGTATGCGTCATCGTTGTGGTAGTGCTTGTGGTAGTCCTGTCTGATTCAGTTGTAGGTTCCATCATTGTGGTAGTGCTTGTGGTAGTGCTGTCTATTTCGGTTTCATACTTTATAGTTGCAGTACCGTCGATTGTAGCGTCGCCATTTTGTGTATAGTCGGGTTCACTCGTCGACGTTGGAGGAGACTTTGGTGGCACATAAGTTATAGCTGCAGACACGATGTTGGACACGTCACTGATTCGGTCGATGCTGTGGTTAACCTTCAGTCCAAAGAACAGGGTTTTGTTATTGTAACCAGCAGGGAAACGTATAACGAATACCTCCTTTTCTGTAGCGGTCAAAGGCGAACTCATTTGTCCAGCAATTACATCACTGTTGTTGATTTGCGAGGAGTTATCGAAGGAATAGCGCAACTCTTTGATGTCACTACTGAAGCGGATATTGTACGAAGAAGCTGTAAAGAAATAGGCGTGTGATTGTGAAAAAAATAAATATATAACTATTACATACACATGTGTGCATTGTACAATAAAGAAACGGCATAAACATTTCGAAAAATATGTTTTTTTTATAAATATCACAGAACAATGAGATATGTGGGGTTTGAAAGTTATACGTGTCTAATAATAATAATAATAATAATAATTTTATTAAAATGGCAGTTGAATTATACAATTGGCACAGTAAAACAATCAATGATAATAAATTGATTAAGACAAAATATGACTTAAAATATAACAAATTTAAAAGGTGCATGTACATCAGGTTTAAAGTTATGTTTGTAAATAAACAAGGTAAATATGGAGGACATAATCATAAATTAAAACTTAAAACAGGCAATACTATAGTAAAATAAATTATATGGCCTACTACTATTATGTAAAAAGTAACTAATTTATAAACGAGTTCATAATTACTGCCAGTGTCTTAAAGCATATGGTAAAAAAGGGTTCTGAAATCTTGCAGTTCTGCAACGCGGCACACAGTAAATCCTCGTGCTCCTGGTGCACACACAATGTGATAGGAAAATAGTTGTGTGCGTGCGTGCGTGCGTGCGTGCGCGCGTGCGCGCGTGTTTGTGTGTGGGGGGTGTGGGTGTGTGTATACATATATTACATACATACATACATACATACATACATACATACATACATACATACATACATACATACATACGTACATGCATACATGCATGTATATATATATATATATATATATATATATATATATATATATATATATATATATATATATATATATATATACGTATATATATAAATATATATATATATATATATGTATGTGTGTGTGCGTGTGTGTGTGTCTGTATCTGTGTGGGTATGTGTGTGTGTGTGTGTGTGTGTGTGTGTGTGTGTGTGTGTGCGTGCGTGCGTGCGTGCGTGCGTGCGTGCGTGCGTGCGTGCGTGCGTGCGTGCGTGCGTGCGTGTGTGTGTGTGTGTGTGTGTGTGTGTGTGTGTGTGTGCGTGTGTGTGTACATATGTACATATGTATGTACGTATGTATATATGTACACACGTGTGCCTCTACAGTCACTTATAAATAGTATTGAAATCCCACAACATATCCTGTATACTTTCAGCCCTACCTCTCTCCTGTTCCTCGTAGTCTCCCACTGATGTCCACTCAAGTGTCACTGTCCCATTTTGGTAAGACATTTCGGTCACCTTGAGATCTTTGACCACGGCTGGCGGGAAGGGAAATAAGGTCTTCATTTCTGACTTGGACTTCACGTTGTTGACACTAATAAGTCCAGCATCCGATGACCGGTCGAATGGTTCAATCATTTCATTTGATGGGTTCGTCTTTTCTGTCAGGCAAATAACGTATTATTATCATACATGTATACAATGTACCTTTACACCCACATCACCAGTTATTTAAATACACCCAAAATATGCTGGCACCTCAGATACACCCGAGCGACACGGATACACGATGGGTTAGACACATTTTTCTCGACAATTTTTTTTCGACAAATCTCTGTAAACGAAAGGTACGTAATGGGTTATTTTATATGATCCACCAGAGGCGTGACTGACAATTTCGAGTACCTTATATTGAATTACTTCACGGCGAAATGTGACATGATCATCAAAATAATGCGAATGCGCAAACGATAGTTGAAGAGTTGACTTTCAAGACCAGATATATCCCCTTTTACGTCATATATATATATATATATATATATATATATATATATATATATACATATATATATATATATATATATACATATACATATATATATATATATATATATATATATATATATATATATATATATATATATATATATACATATATATATATATATATATATATATATATATATATACATATATATATATATATATACATATATATATATACATATATATATACATATATATATATATATATGTATATATATATAAATATACATATATATATATATATATATATATAAATATATATATATATATATATATATATATATATATATATATATATATATATATATATATATATATATATATACATATATATATATATATATATATATATATTTATATATATATATATATATATATATATATATATATATATATATATATATATACGTCATTTTGGATGCGACGAATTAACGATTAGTACGGCAAATATGTGTTTAATAAAAAAATATGTATTTCCTGAATTAACCAATGAGGACATTGAATTGTGTCATGCGATTGCTTTGGATTCATTATTGCATACATCATGATTTACTCATGTATTTAAATAAAAATCAGAAAAGTACAATTTAAGTTAGTAGATGACGAACGTAATTATATTTTCTGTTTTTCTCCCGGGTGTTGTAGTTCATTGTTTTATTCAGGTAAGGATAAACTAATGTCCTAATGCTCTACACGTTTTCCCTTAATTACTTTATTTGCATAACAAGTGACAATTGATGTGCGGTTTTGAAAGTCAACTCTTCAGTTGCTAATGTGACTTACCTCCATTTACAGCGAAGAGTTGGAATGCTTGAATTCCCCCGCGAGTCAACAGTCGTGTCTCGTTGCCCCCATTGGCAGTCGTCCGCACTTTCACAGGGAAATATCCATTACTAGTGAAGTTGAACAGAACGGCCGAGTAGTATCCGTCGTCTTTCACGGCGTCAACGCCTGAAGGACACACGGCGTATCTCGTGAAACGGTGAATCGAAAATTGATTACTATACACTTATTTGGGTTTTATACATTCATGTTTAACATTGTTAAAAGTGTGGTACCGGTGTTTAATGCATTGGACGTCACGCCGTGCAGGAAAGCGTATATAATAAATGGTTTGATCTGGCATGCAAATGCCATCACATAATTATGTGTTAGGTCATAATATGTAAATATAAATCCCATACTTTTTAATCGTAATGAAATATGTTGCGTTCCCAAAGATAAGTTAGACAGAACTAACACTTCCAGCTGTATATACAACATTGTTATTGCTTCTCTCTATTAAAAATACCGGCAACTGTTCCGAAAACCATAATAATAATGACAGAAACGGATAAATTGTACCATATAACACTATTCGGTCGTGCATCTTAACATATACTATAATAGGAAAGGTTATTTGAAACACCGTCATCAAACGGCAACAACTATTTGATTAGCAGTTGGGGTATACCTACACACTAAAACAAAACGTTTGTCTTCTCATAAATTGTCGTCGCTGTTAACTGTTTCGAAAACGTGCGCCATGCTAACGCGATGTATCGAATACAAGACTTATTAACTCATATTAACTCCCGATAACGCTTCCTTGTCCACTTGCCATCTCGGTGCTTTGCCTTGATAAATCTTGATGATTCTGGTTAAACCTGCCCTAACCAATGCAGTGTAAATACAACCTTATTCTACTTACCTAATCCATCGTCTTTCATCAGTTTCCAAGGCAACGAACCGAATTGGAATTCGACTTTTGCTCCGACTACCGGTGCGTATCCTTTCTTCACTTGTGCGCGCACGACTACCTTCAACGCCGACGAGTCTGTCGTCAAAGGAACACTCAGTTGATGAATTGTCCAAGTGCGCAAACATTTGTAGCAGTAAATGATATGCTTTTCAGTCCAGTTGTTTGTTTCTTAATACCGTTATTTCCACTTTTTATTCGTTGTGGAATTGTGGGAAGATACAGAACACCGATGTTGTTATGAGTTCTTGGAATGTAATATGCATCGTTATGCAAACTATTGCAAGCATTGCAACGACCAAAACCGTGGCAATTATGATGAAAACGACGTAAGAAACGAGGGCAGCAACCACGACCACGACCACAACCACAACCACGACCACGACCACAACCACGACCACAGTCAATGTGTTGAATTTGACGATGTATATCATACCGTTAAAATCGATATGCTGCTGGTTGAGAAAGGTTCTCGCTCTGATGGGGTAGCTGTCGTCAGACGGAGACTTGGATGTGACAAGTAGCCGGGTGGCAACTGGGGACGTGTCACGGTTCTTCATAATGATAGTCCACCGACCGACCTTGTAGGCAGCGCAATAAAGAAAACTGGATCAAGGAACATAATAATACCATTGTCGTCTAATAACTCCGGTATCAATGATCATATGATTTTTTTACAGCAGCTATGCACCGACCGTAGGGTCTTTTTTATAAATCGAGAACATTGTCTTTGTGAATCCACGCAAAGCCGCTATCCGTGTATAAAGGACCAACGGCTTTTAGCGTCTCTTCCGAAACTCAAAAACAAAGTGGGATGAACGAAACAAGAGTAGGCGCACTCGTTCTAACCGCCGAGCTATGGCATCACGTGTTACATGTATACACATTCAAATCGTCGTATACAGGGAATAAATTCAGGCAAACATATATAACAATAATTATAACACCATTAGTCGAAGTAAATTCGGTACGAAACACAACCGCAAAGGATAATATTCACAAAGGTTTGATTAAAAAGTCATTATAGTAGCTATGCTAATAATTTGACATATACGCTGTCACTCGTATGCATATGTTGTTGTAACGGCATGAAGAAACCTCAGTTCTTTTACCTCTGTTTCGTTGTGTATTGCTATCGTCACTGTCTTGGAAGCCACACAGTTGTGGCTGTGCGGTCCGTCAGCGGTGTAGTTGGCTCCACTCGGTGACATCACAGCGACGTATAAAGTTAAATTACGTCCGATGTACGAAAACGTGAATCTCGTGTCTCGGCCGATACTCGAGTCGACGTTTACGAATCTATTGACTTCCTCGTTCCGCCCAATAAACACAGTCTCCAGCAGTACCTGCGGTAAGCAGGTTGAATTACATTATGGGGGGGAATATGTAAAACATATTTATCGATCTCCATCTTCCCTGTTTGCTGACTAGGCTAAGAGTTCCCAAGTTGTCGCATAAATAACATAACGACGGAACACGTGTTGGGTTATAATATAAGCTTGCATAAAAACTGCGCCATGAACATACGAAACCGGCCCCTGTTCAGCTATGATATGGAACGTATGTGTTTCGTAAGTAGATTGAATAATAACTCGGCTCAAGAGCAATAATTATTAAAACATCCATGTCTTAAGAAAGCAAATTTACCTCAATAAAAGAGCATACATATATAAACGTTGCCTTTGTCTGGCAGTGGAACGCATGTATTTCGTAAGTAAATTGAGTAATAACTCGGATCAGCAGCAATAATTATTAAAACATCCATGTCTTAAGAAAGCAAATTTACCCCAGTAAAAGAAGCCTACATATATATAAACGTTGCCAGCAGCAACAGCAATGATAATAATACATTATATATATATATATATATATATATATATATATATATATATATATATATATATATATATATATATATATATATATATATATATATATATATATATATATATATATATATATATATATATATATATATGCCATAGGGTCAGATCCAATATTTGTATAAACACAATGTGTGGTGATGTTGATGGCGCATACCTCGACTGGACTGCCACCTGGTGAACTGGCGGCGTCATCAGAAACGATCGTTCTAAAGGCGCTCTGTAGGTCGGCCGAGTCAGGAGACCCGGAGTCAAAGAACGCCTTGCCGCCTGTGGCAGCCGACAACTCGATCAGTTGCCTGTCTGCGGCCTCACTGATGAGGATCACATCAAGGACGACTCCTTTGGCCAGTAGATCAACTTTCACTTCATCCATCCAGGGGGGTTCGTTCTCCTCGCCGTCGCTCACTAGTATCAATACACCACCTCTTGGGTCACCGGTATTCTCGAGCAGCTGAAAATATATTACCATGTCATACAAACACTGCTGCTGCTACTACATCTACTGCTACGCCCGTATTTTATTCATATGTAACAATTACGTTCTGTGCAATTACTACGATCACATTATTTACATTTAGTTGTATTGATTATATTTATATATTTATGTTCGCATCGGACGATTGCTTACCCCAGGTTCGTATGTACGTTGTTTTACAGAAAGTAAATACCTTGATTCCTTGCAGCAAGCCTTTGCCTATGGCTGTTATCCCTTGTGCGTTGTCTGGCAGTTTGTTGACCAATTCCTGGCGCACCGCTGTAGATGTCACTTCTGTGAGATTCGCGATTATTGCGGCTTCGGTGCTGAAGTTGACAAGACCTACATACATTCCCTGTGGAACGACTGTCAACAGAAAGTCTGCTGAAGCGTGACGCAACTTTTCAAGCCGCGTGACCTGTGGACAAAATCATTAGACGTATTTAAGCATTTTCGCCTACCATTGTTTAAGTATATAATGCAATTAGGGACTGCCAAATGTATTGTACTAGAATAATATAAAAACGTACACCCGCATGCGTGCACAAAGACATGCAATCACGTGTCGATGTGGCGTTGTACTCTAGTGCGAAGAGCATTGGACACAATAATGCCTAACACAGTAAAATAGTTTGAATTATATAACATTTTATGTCCATTATATTATTATAATGATCGTAAAATTGTGTTTATTCTACAGTACTGTATAACTAATATTGTGTTGTATGTATTTGTAATGTGTGTTACGCATGCGCAGGTGGAATGAAATTACAATAAATATATGTAAAACAGTAGGATTGTTGAAACTTAATAAATGTGAAATGCTTATATGCACACCGCTACAGCAGAGTTATTAAGATTTTTATCAAAGTCGCATATATGCTATATACGCACCAGGCGTTGGATCAGTGTTCATATCTTAGTACTGCCAGTGCATATGTTATACGTGTGTTAATACTACTTGTATTGGTGCTTGGCATAGGATAGTACGCTCACTCCGTTGTTTTTATTGAAGACCATACTGCCAGACACATCCAGTATCATCACAATTCGCGTGTTCTGCGCTTGGACGTAGCGGAAGTGAGGCTCGGGGCTCCCTTGTTGGGCACGTGGGGGGCTATTTCCTACAAATTACATGTGTTATTTCGAAACAGAGAGTTATCCTTACAACGTATTGAACGTGGCAAACAGCATGAATCAAATACAACTATTCTAATATTGTTAAATGTGATGCTTTTTCTGACATTACATTAATTAAAGTAGTAAATGCGATATAGGTTAATATAATATAAAGGGGTAAGGCTTGCAAAGAGTGACAATAACGTTGTTGCAAATGCACGAATATGATTTGTAAGACATGATAAAATACAAATTGTAAAATACGTGTGACAAAGGCAGCGTAACACGTAACAGTGCAGTGACATATGCAAAATGGTTGATTGGGTATAATACATAAACAATTCATTTTATGTGTCAGCTTTTGAATAATGAGTGAGTTGATTGAGGTTTGAATTGTCTCAATTTGATAATAATGGTCATCATGGTAATAATTACAATTTACGAACCTACGGATACGGTGCCAATATATTGGTAATGTCTTCCCCTTGAACACTATTAAATATTGTTGTTCGTTGATGTTTATACACCACTACTGGACACCTGCAAGAACTTTTGCGCAAGTACCACTCATCGACTTCCATGGTTCTCAGTATATGCATCGTTTTACCCCAGTCATTTATACAAAAATAGGCGAGAATCGATGTTTGAGTTACTCTAGCACAATTCAATACCGTAAAACTACTGACCATCACGAAAGTCCTCGTGGTCACGCATGACCTCCCACGCACTGCGGCCTCCACACACGGTGTTCTGTTGACTCGGGGCCTCGTCATTGTGCAGCGTCTCCAGGTTACTCTCATCGTTGTCACAAAACGTTACAACCTGCAACATAATTGAGCAAATTGGTTAGAAAGTTGCATTCTGTGTATTTCTATGTGCGAGAAACACTTGCATCCGAATGTATGGTCCAGCATTAGGACAACATAACATTGAGCGGATAAGGCTGTTAATTCTGACATCTGGTTGATTAAGGTAGTCCTTGAAATTAAAATTAGCCCGCCTTGTTTGGGGTGTCGGGCCAGTTCTGGTCACAAGTTTCATATTATTCTGGTCCGATGGGCCACCATAGTTTCATATCGTTTTTATCCGATTGGTCTCATGTCATCGCTTCAAATCGTTTGTATTGGTTGTCCTTGCCCTCCCCTCCCCCCGGCGCCACAAGCAAACAAAATCTTCATCTCATCTGACTTTGTGTTGTCGCTTCGTAGTATTGCCGTCTTGTTTTGATAAGGATCAGAGCTTCACAAAAAGGTTGCAATGTGTCGCTATTAATGGCGACGTGCGGACTTTTGTGAGGCTCATCCACTGCGGAGGACGCCTAGATTTAACTAGGCTAACACAAATAATTTATTTGAATATATAGAATGAATATGGACGCCGGAAATCTAATACTTCCGCAGTCTAACGGCGTAAACAGACTGTCATGCAACTTAGGGGTCGATCATAGTATCGATGTCCGTTTGAAGGCGAATATAAAGGATGCGCAAGGTTACTACACATCACTGTTCTGGTGTCCAACTCGAGAACCCAACTTTCCATATGGGGGCAATTGCTTGTTACCATATTCACAAAAAGGATATGTACAGAGGCAATATACGCATGCACGTTTGTTTACTATGGATGTTTTGATATGACCCGCTGTGTCCCAGTATCGTAATATTGAAAGGGAAACAAAATCATCATTTTGGACCTATGCTTCTATAACAATTAATAAAACATAACCATTTTCAACTACGATTGCACACTCTACAGGAAAGTTGACTAAAAAAACCTTGTTGAACACACATCTTTATTTCATGGGCCGCGATCTACTGTTAGAGAACCTTACTTCACGAATATATTTAATCTGACAATATTTGTTCACCAAATGAAGATATATTTGTAAACACCTAGTTATAAACTTGCCAATAGGATGTGGTCGTTGTGTTTGCGTCTAAGCTCCACTTATATAACATGCTTTGGCCTTTGTTGGCCTCAACTTATTCAGTGCAGACTTAGCAGCTGGCTTGATTATACTTTGCGTTGCTTTGGGATATATCCGTCGGCCCTTTGTACTCAGTCGATTCTTAATGGACGTCTAGCTGCATCTATTATTATGAACTGCTAGGCGATTATTTAACGCCCTGGTCAACATGTCAGCCTCCAAGAAGACTGATATTTGATAAGAATCGCCCACTTTTAGAAGGAATTATGTGAAAACCGCTGACTTGATATTCTGGATTGCTGCTGTTAATGGCTAGTTTCTATTAGCACTTTTAGGTGATAGATCCAACATCATGAGCTTTATTTCGTTTTACCTCCGTTAAGTTATGGTAAAACATCAGCGATGCGATTACGCCCGTTGCAGCGTCTGCCTCGAAGTGACACGTGTTAGTCGGCAATCCCGTGGTCGAATTGGTCGTACAACTCCCCCCTGTGACGTCATCTACTCCTTTCCCTTTCATGTGTTTCCCACACTTCACTGCGGCCACCTGGTTGTTGGAGTCTCGGTAAAATCGTTCCTCTCCCGCGATGGGATATTCGTCACGGAGTCCCCATCGCAGATGTCCCCATTCATGGACAAGTGTTGGCCCTTCGTCAACGCAAAGAAATAGTCAATGTTACCATGTGCACGTATCTTTATTCACCAAGGCGTAACAGTGGAAAACGCTCTCATAGGTTACTAATTTTAATGCATTGAATACACGTATGGTCTCAGGTTGAAATGTTCAACTGTGAAGAAGGTAGTATTTTTCTTCAATTAAATATAGTATACTCTTTGTGCGAATATGTGCAAACATGAAAAGGGAAATGCTTTTATCTATTACATGATTGGTAGCACATTTTCAAAAATATTACAATTTTCATTTCATGCCGTAGGTTTGTTATTGACCATCACACTTGACAACATCAACACCTGAATTAATTATCAAATCTAGTTAACCGACATGTTTAAAATGCACATACAGTACATGTGTCTGGATAAGCAGCTTGAAAAAAGAGATCTGGCAACCGAGCTGACAGTCTCTTGCCATCAGAATACAAGAGCGTTGACCAAACAACACAATTGACTACGCTTGGCCGATCAGAAACACAACGTCACAGAAAATAATAAAACAAATGTTGAAAGGACCACAAATAATAAGCTAATATAACGAACCAGGATGGTTCAACAACGAGACAATTATAATAGACGACCATTCAGACTAGTTAATTCAAGTATCTACTAAACAAAACCATAGAATGGCCATACTAGTTGTTCCCAGATCTACCTGTACATACACAACTAGTCCAAGAGAAGATGCATACACGCGATCAGGCGTCTCATAGGAAGTACACTGCTGCCTTGGACAGCGAAGTCCCGCAAAGACGCGGATTGTTGGGAAACTGATTGATTACCACCCCTGGAAGATAATAAATATCGCACCGAGGAAGACAACCAAACACACACACACACACACACACACACACACACACACACACACACACACACACACACACACACACACACACACACACACACACACACACACACACACACACACACACACACACACACACACACACACACACACACACACACACACACACACACACACACACACACACACACACACACACACACACACACACACACACACACACACACACACACACACTCACTCACTCACTCACACACACACACACACACACACACACACTCACTCACAAGCTATGTCTGCGCGTGGTATAACTTAAAAGTACATAACATAAAAAGGGGTTTGCGAGTATATAGGTAGTGGGCTTCTATTGGGAACTATACGGTACGTGGTGACGGTATCTCTAATACTATTATTCAATCAGTCACTTTATCCACCTAACATTGCATCTTTCTTGTCCGATTGTCTGCAACATTTCTCGCTGAATCAGTGATACGAACAAAACACTCGAATCTTAAATAAAATGTCTACCCACCTAACCTAAGACATCCATGTTTATATCAAATGAGCCATGACGAGATTACCTGGTTTCCCTGTGAGGCGTATTATCGCACTACCATCAGCCGTCATGTATCCAACAGGGATCTGGATGAACTCTCCCGGTTCCCCGCAGTTCCCGTACGTCCACGTAGTCGGAGTGTCCAGTCCCTGGCCGTCGATGACCACGTTAGCCTTAGAGAACGTCTCCGTGGTCGCCGCATCGTAGTTTGTACTGGTCCAGCTCTGGCGGATAACATAAATGAAAACCACAAATATGAAACGATAACAGCTACAAACTCTCCATTGTTAGCTATATTTTTTGTACTAGGTGTGATTGGACTGTTTTGTAAATTTTTCGTCCAAAGTTCTATAGTTAAATTGCATTGTTACGTAGTGAAACAACTAAGCTAAATTACCACAAAGTGCATATTTTTCATGTGCTACATCATCAAGAAATATAGCTGATGAGGTCATATATACTTGAGCTTGGGCCCTGATCGTTCTAGCGTTTTTTCGCCACTACCCTGTTCGGCCTACCGTTGAACACAATATTAATTAATATAGATTTGATAGTTTCCCTGTTCGTTATTCCATCAGATATTTCTACAGAACGCGCTTTACCAATATTGCAATCTGGTGGCAGCAGTAACTCTTATTTTATACTGCAGTGTGGACTCTGTGATCAATTTACCTTCCTGGTCTTTAAATACTTATGTCCAAATAAAGCGTACACATGGATATAACAACTGTTGTGCCTAAAACAGGCGTGTGTGTTTATGTAAACCCAAGACATATTTTCTTACACGCTATCGTATCAGCACTTACGAGTTTTCAACTTTGGCGCCAATAGTGGGTAGTAGGCTGCTCGGATCAAAATACATGTCTTGCCTAATCAGCATACAGCGATACATTAGCGTGATACTACAGTTGAAAGCCGATATCACATATCATCAAACCCTCATCCATATAAAATAATGTTATATCAATGACAATAATTTCCATATCATTGGTAGTCCAAACAATAAATTAAGAGAAAATAAAGTGGCGTCAATGAATACGTCAAAGTTATATATTTGTACATTTTACCATGTGATCGTCTAGATAGCATTGATATGGCTTTATATGAAATTATACATAACAAGTTATAACTTTCATACTAACAGTTTCAACAATTTAAGGTTCTTTGTAATTGAATCAAAATCGGAGTCATAGGTATGTTGCGACGATGTATATCAGCATAATTTATATAGCGAATGCCCGTTGTAAACGAAGAGCGGTGAACTGTATCTCAAATGTGCTACGAGTGTTTGGCGCGCACGATACTGGGCAGTTTGTTCCAAAGGCTTGACGCTGAGTGTCAGACTTTAGTGTACGGCCCGCTGCGAAGGGTATCCAGTTAAACAAGACTGGCGGAGCGTGCCTTACCACACAATATATTACACGGAGCATAAAGGCTAACACGATATTTACTACGATGACGGCAGCAGCGGGGTGTTGCTGTGTCCTGAGAATGTTATTGATCATCCGCGTTTCGCCACCGAACCCGACTCGGTGCCAGAATCCGCTACGGCAGCGGGTTGATTTGCTCGAATGGCTGCTTCACACAGCGCCGCAACTATAGTATCTACAACTTTTATATAATTATATACATTTGAAGACCACAAAGGTAAAAATGACTAGAATCCACGGTCCAAAAACAATGAGTTAGTGTTGTCAATATGAGTTTGTGCTTCCATATTGGTAAAGCAGATTCTGTGAAAATATCTGGTGGAACATCGAACAAGGTCCTTATCAAATCTGTAGTAATATATTTGATGTATAAAAAGATCAAGGTCGTGACGAACACAGCTATAGCGATCACGGTCCTGGGGAACACTAGCCCAAGTATATATTCCTTCGTCATATACATATATTTTATATGATGTAGCACATAATGAATATCATTCCTAGCTTATAATTTATATCTACGCATTTTCTATGGAAATAATGTCAACACATCGGGTCTCTGTTTCCACGTAGACCGTACAGTTAATCGCCCTCTAGCGGCGTTCAGAGACAAACTTACATAATTCATCAGGCGTGAAATAAAGAGATGTTGACCTGGAACTTATAGTAGTAGCTCGCCCAAGACCGTGCTAGCTGTAAGATATGTGTTGCAGCGGGAGTGAGGAAGACTGAGTGAGGGAGACAAATATGCAGAGAATGTGCAGGCCTTTTGTGTTAACATGGAGAACAAATAATTGATGGGGTGCGAATTACATACATAATGTGTCGACCTTTCTACTAACTTTGAGAAAAAAGGTAATTTGTAGCAAGTAAAATAAACCTTTTTGTTAATTTGGAGAATAAGATTATTTATGGTGTGTGTAATGCACAGTGAATGCGCCGGCTTGTTTTGTTGCATGGAAGAAAAACTAAATTATGGGGTGTGAAATGCACATATAATGTGCCGACCTTTTTGTTATCTTGGAGAAAGGGTAATTGATTTGGAATTAAATATACAGAAGGTGGATTTGCGTTTGTATTAACTTAAGGGAAAGTTAATAGAGAAGGATATAATTACACATATATCGCCTTTACATGGACACCTCTTAGAAAAGGAGAAGAGACAGAAGACTGGGCACCTGGAGAAGAGTCCGACCACTGGCCACCTGGAGAAGAGACAGTCCACTGGGCAGCTGGAGAAGAGACAGACCATTGGGCACCTGGAGAAGAGACAGACCATTGGGCACCTGGAGAAGAGACCGACCACTAGGCACCTGGAGAAGAGACAAACCACTGGCCACCTGGAGAAGAGACCGACCACTGGGCACCTGGGGAAGAGACAGACCACTGGGCACCTGGAGAAGAGACAGACCACTGGCCACATGGAGAAGAGACCGACCACTTGGCACCTGGAGAAGAGACAGACCACTGGGCACCTGGAGAAGAGATTGACCACTGTGCAGCTGGAGAAGAGATTGACCACTGGGCAGCTGGAGAAGAGTCAGACCACTGGGCACATGGAGAAGAGACAGACCACTGGGCACCTGGAGAAGAAACCGACCACTGGATACCTGGAGAAGAGACCGACCACTGGGCACCTGGAGAAGAGACATACCACTGGGCACCTCGAAAAGAGACAGACCACTGGACAGCTGGAGAAGAGACAGACCACTGGGCACCTGGAGAAGAGACCGACCACTGGGCACCTGGAGAAGAGACAGACCACTGGGCACCTGGAGAAGAGACCGACCACTGGACAGCTGGAGAAGAGACAGACCACTGGGCACCTGGAGAAGAGACCGACCACTGGGCACCTGGAGAAGAGACAGACCACTGGGCACCTGGAGAAGAGACCGACCACTGGACAGCTGGAGAAGAGACAGACCACTGGGCACCTCGAAAAGAGACAGACCACTGGACAGCTGGAAAAGAGACAGACCACTGCGCACCTGGAGAAGAGACCGGCCACTGGGCACCTGGAGAAGAGACAGACCACTGGGCACCTGGAGAAGAGACCGACCACTGGACAGCTGGAGAAGAGACAGACCACTGGGCACCTGGAGAAGAGACCGACCACTGGGCACCTGGAGAAGAGACAGACCACTGGGCACCTGGAGAAGAGACCGACCACTGGACAGCTGGAGAAGAGAAATACCACTGGGCACCTGGAGAAGAGACAGACCACTGGGCATCTGGAGAAGAAACTGACCACTGGACAGCTGGAGAAGAGACAGACCACTGAGCACCTGGAGAAGAAACCGACCACTGGGCACCTGGCGAAGAGAAATACCACTGGGCCCCTGGAGAAGAGACATACAACTGGGCACCTGGAGAAGAGACCGACCACTGGGCACCTGGAGAAGATACAAACTATCGGCCACATGGAGAAGAGACCGACCACTGGGCACCTGGGGAAGAGACAGACCACTGGGCACCTGGAGAAGAAACCGACCACTGGATACCTGGAGAAGAGACCGACCACTGGGCACCTGGAGAAGAGACATACCACTGGGCACCTCGAAAAGAGACAGACCACTGGACAGCTGGAGAAGAGACAGACCACTGGGCACCTGGAGAAGAGACCGACCACTGGGCACCTGGAGAAGAGACAGACCACTGGGCACCTGGAGAAGAGACCGACCACTGGACAGCTGGAGAAGAGACAGACCACTGGGCACCTGGAGAAGAGACCGACCACTGGGCACCTGGAGAAGAGACAGACCACTGGGCACCTGGAGAAGAGACCGACCACTGGACAGCTGGAGAAGAGACAGACCACTGGGCACCTCGAAAAGAGACAGACCACTGGACAGCTGGAAAAGAAACAGACCACTGCGCACCTGGAGAAGAGACCGGCCACTGGGCACCTGGAGAAGAGACATACAACTGGGCACCTGGAGAAGAGACCGACCACTGGGCACCTGGAGAAGATACAAACTATCGACCACATGGAGAAGAGACCGACCACTGGGCACCTGGGGAAGAGACAGACCACTGGGCACCTGGAGAAGAAACCGACCACTGGATACATGGAGAACAGACCGACCACTGGGCACCTGGAGAAGAGACAGATCACTGGGCACCTCGAAAAGAGACAGACCACTGGACAGCTGGAGAAGAGACAGACCACTGGGCACCTGGGGAAGAGACAGACCATTGGGCACCTGGAGAAGAGACAGACCACTGGCCACATGGAGAAGAGACCGACCACTTGGCACCTGGAGAAGAAACATATCACTGGTCTCCTGGAGAAGAGATTGACAACTGTGCAGCTGGAGAAGAGATTGACCACTGGGGAGCTGGAGAAGAGTCAGACCACTGGGCACATGGAGAAGAGACCGACCACTGGGCACCTGGAGAAGAGACAGACCACTGGGCACCTGGAGAAGAGACCGACCACTGGACAGCTGGAGAAGAGACAGACCACTGGGCACCTGGAGAAGAGACCGACCACTGGGCACCTGGAGAAGAGACAGACCACTGGGCACCTGGAGAAGAGACCGACCACTGGACAGCTGGAGAAGAGACAGACCACTGGGCACCTCGAAAAGAGACAGACCACTGGACAGCTGGAAAAGAAACAGACCACTGCGCACCTGGAGAAGAGACCGGCCACTGGGCACCTGGAGAAGAGACATACAACTGGGCACCTGGAGAAGAGACCGACCACTGGGCACCTGGAGAAGATACAAACTATCGACCACATGGAGAAGAGACCGACCACTGGGCACCTGGGGAAGAGACAGACCACTGGGCACCTGGAGAAGAAACCGACCACTGGATACATGGAGAACAGACCGACCACTGGGCACCTGGAGAAGAGACAGATCACTGGGCACCTCGAAAAGAGACAGACCACTGGACAGCTGGAGAAGAGACAGACCACTGGGCACCTGGGGAAGAGACAGACCATTGGGCACCTGGAGAAGAGACAGACCACTGGCCACATGGAGAAGAGACCGACCACTTGGCACCTGGAGAAGAAACATATCACTGGTCTCCTGGAGAAGAGATTGACAACTGTGCAGCTGGAGAAGAGATTGACCACTGGGGAGCTGGAGAAGAGTCAGACCACTGGGCACATGGAGAAGAGACAGACCACTGGGCACCTGGAGAAGAAACCGACCACTGGATACCTGGAGAAGAGACCGACCACTGGGCACCTGGAGAAGAGACAGACCATTGGGCACCTCGAAAAGAGACAGACCACTGGACAGCTGGAGAAGAGACAGACCACTGGGCACCTGGAGAAGAGACCGACCACTGGGCACCTGGAGAAGAGACCGACCACTGGACAGCTGGAGAAGAGACAGACCACTGGGCACCTGGAGAAGAGACCGACCACTGGGCACCTGGAGAAGTGACAGACCACTGAGCACCTGGAGAAGAGACCGACCACTGGACAGCTGGAGAAGAGACAGACCACTGGGCACCTGGAGAAGATACCAACCACTGGGCACCTGGAGAAGAGAAATACCACTGGGCACCTGGAGAAGAGACAGACCACTGGGCACCTGGAGAAGAGACCGACCACTGGACAGCTGGAGAAGAGACAGACCACTGGGTACCTGGCGAAGAGAAATACCACTGGGCACCTGGAGAAGAGACCGACCAATGAGCACCTGGAGAAGAGACAAACTACCGGCCACATGGAAAAGAGACCGACCACTGGGCACCTGGGGAAGAGACAGACCATTGGGCACCTGGAGAAGAGACAGACCACTGGCCACATGGAGAAGAGACCGACCACTTGGCACCTAGAGAAGAAACAGACCACTGGACTCCTGGAGAAGAGATTGACCATTGGGCAGCTGGAGAAGAGATTGACCACTGGGCAGCTGGAGAAGAGACCGACCACTGGGCACCTGGAGAAGAGTCCGACCACTGGGCACCTGGAGAAGAGTCCGACCACTGGGCATCTGGAGAATAGACAGACCACTGGGCACAAGGAGCAGAGACAGACCACTGGGCACCTGGAGAAGAGGCCGACCAGTAAATAGCTGGAGAAGAGACAGACCACTGGGCACCTGGAGCTGGCTGGAAGGACCTGGAATGAATTAAT
This sequence comes from Lamellibrachia columna, assembly GCA_963662155.1. Lineage (NCBI taxonomy): Eukaryota > Metazoa > Annelida > Polychaeta > Sabellida > Siboglinidae > Lamellibrachia > Lamellibrachia columna. The sequence goes on along the minus strand of OY759264.1, from coordinate 6,049,596 downwards.
CTTGCTCGCCCAAGACCGTGCTGGCTGCAGATATGTGTTGGTGCGTTATTCTGCAGTGGGAGTAAGTTAATTAAGTAGATTAGTTTACCAAATGATTGGTTTACTTGGACTGTTTATGTTCTAATGTTTGAACACGTCTGATCCAAATCAACATATTATTATTCTGATTCTTTGGATTTTTCAAATACCAATATACAACGATAACTATTCATCTACCTGTGCATGTTTGCATGTACCGCACCTTAATACTTAGTAATACCTATCCACAAAGTCCCTAACGACGGTGCCATGGGGCTTACTAAGTTCCTGCAGCATTCTTTGCATTTCGTCCTTGCTGTCAACCATCATTGCCATCCAATAAATGCAAAGCTGCATGCCGGAGAGAAGGCGAAAACGTATTTGGTAGTAAATTGTACTCCGCTTAATATAATCATGTCGGCTTAATGATTACATTAAGAGGCTGACTTAGGTATAAGTGATTTTTTTAAACGATGTAATCAGAATGACTTCAAAGTGAATGGCATTGTGGTTTATTCTGTTCACGCTAAGTTGTAGCATAGTTGCTACGAAACAAATGCTATTCTCAAACAACAAAAGTTGGAATTCATTTACATCAATCTCGCAAGTGTATGTTCGCGTTTCAACGGATACAGTCAATACTCTTTCCGAGTATGCAGTGCTTCACCATTTCATCTGTTTAATGTATCTTTTCTGGTGTCAACAACTTTGATCAATATACACAAGACCTTGGTTTTTTTCTAGGAAAATATGTCAATTCGCACGACCGTGTACAGCTTTTCGTACATCCGACGGGTACGATTATATTAAACGCCGCGTGGTAACCCAGCGGGAAGAAGGAATGGTTCCATCCCAGCCATTTTATTCTACTAAGCGGCTGATTATGTTATTAGCGAAGAGTAGTATATATTAGCATTACTATACCATATCTAATGTAACGCTCCAGTTGTAACCTACCTTCGGCAGCAGGACGGTGACGTTACGGAAGTAGACACGGTTGTATGTCGCCCTGTACAACGTTTGTGACGCTTCAATGAAGTAGTTCTGAAACGGTAAGACGCATAAGAATCGGTTCATATTGTCGACTATTCGTACAAACCATACTGAATGTCACCCCATTCCCAAGCAATAATACTTCAAAATGTCGAAGATATTCGAGATTGAAAAAACATGTCGATTCAATGACACACATTAGGATACACAATAATAACCATCATAAACATTAACAATCATTTATGTCTGAAGCTTTGCATTTTTGTGTCATTCTGATAACTGTTTTCCACGATTATGTGAATATACAAGTTGTCATATTGTGATGCTGCACCACGTTGTTCCGTAACAGTTTACCGCGCGTCAGGCGTAACGCAAGGGTGGTCATGTTACGGATGCGGTAGACATTAAAACAATAGTAAGTGGGTTTTCAACCGCCTGCCCCGCTTAGTACACTTTGAACGAATACGTAAATATCTAGCGGCCCCGTAGTGTATCGCGACAATGTGGCGTCGAATGTGCTGATAACCATTGGGCACCTGGAGAAGAGGCAGACCACTTGGCACCTGGAGAAGAGACTGACCACTGGGCACCTGGAGAAGAGATTGACCACTGGGCAGCTGGAGAAGAGATTGACCACTGGGCAGCTGGGGAAGAGACAGACCATTGGGCACCTGGAGAAGAGACCGACCACTTGGCACCTGGAGAAGAGACATACCACTGGGCACCTGGATAAGAGATTGACCACTGGGCAGCTGGAGAAGAGATTGACCACTGGGCAGCTGGAGAAGAGACAGACCACTGGGCAGCTGGAGAAGAGACAGACCACTGGGCACCTGGAGAAGAGGCCGACCAGTGAACAGCTGGAGAAGAGACAGACCACTGGGCACCTGGAGCTGGCTGGAAGGACCTGGAATGAATTCATCTTGCTCGCCCAAGACCATGCTGGCTGCAGATATGTGTTGGTGCGTTATTCTGCAGTGGGAGTAAGTTAATTAAGTGGATTAGTATATATTAGTATTACTATACCATATATAATGTAACGCTCCAGTTGTAACCGCGCCTCCCCCGCTTAGTACACTTTGAACGAATACGTAAATATCTAGCGGCCCCGTAGTGTATCGCGACAATGTGGCGTCGAATGTGCTGATAACTGTGGGTGTGTCGTACTGTGTCAACTAAATATATATCGGAACATACCGAGGGACGTTCTCTTGAATAACTGTTTAATACACGTGCATGTAGGGGAACACAGTGCTAGTTGAGCCACTGGGTTAGTTGAGCCACCCACGTTTTCCAGGAAACTACAGCAACGACAGTTACAGGGTACCACCCAGTGATTGAACATGTTATTAGATCACGACTGATGTACAATAAGCGTTATTTGTCACAACGGTCAGAAAATGTGAGTTAAATGTAGCCTATGTTTT